>JAJLWK010000195.1:0-22379 GCA_030570675.1 Myxozyma neglecta | reverse complement strand
CAAAAAAAAAAAAAGAAAAACAAACCTCAGACAGCTTTTTTGCAGTCATTGTCAGCTTTCTCCAAAATGTATCACGAATTTCTTGGTCGTTTAGATTTCGGTTAAACAAAGCTACCCAAAGTTCCTCCATTTCATGTTCTGCGGTAATAAACTGAGGTGAGAGAATCAAAAGTCGCATGATACAATCTTGTCGGATTTTGGCATTCAATTGGTACATACTCGGAGATTGTGGATGTTCAAGGCAGTAATCAGACCACTCATGGATATTGGCCACCAAAGCCTGTTCAATTGACGCATCTTTCATTAAGCCAAAAACAGTATCAGTAGGGCTTGGATAGGCCAACTCTTTACTACTAAGAAGTTCCAAATAAGCGTTAATGTATGTTAAATCTTGTAGAGAGTTGGCACCAAAGGTTTTCAAAGAAGAGATATGACTCTCAAATAATCCCAACTTGAACTGACTTTGAGAAGCAACTGCCATTAGAGTGTTGAAACTGTTTGTCAAAGCTTCTACTAAGACTGCAGGGCTCAATTTCATATCTTCTTCATCTTCAGGGGAAGCATTCCCAGCCTTCTTAATAATTTGCAATAAAACAATATATGGATTCATCGGTATTACTCCAGCAGTGTGTTCTTCATCAGCATTATTAGCATGATTATGATAAGCCTCAACAATTGCTTTTATCAGTTTCACCATCATCGGCTCCAAACTTGTCAATGACAGTCCCAATATCCTGTCTAGTAACCAGTTAAGCCAATTCTCTGACAGCCATTGTGTAATGTTCACGAAAATTGTGCAGATCGAGCTGAACATGACTGGACTGTCAGTTGAGATCATCTCCTCCCATAAAATAGTCATGTCTTTTTCGCTGATGATTTTAAAATAAGTCATCAAAGCATAAATCGAGTTGCCAAATTGACTGATAAAAGTACTATTTGATTCAGAGCCGATGAGGTATTTGGTGAATTGCATAGATGCCAAAAGTTTCTCAAGATATGAAACTAATGCCAGAGCTAACGGAGTCGGTGCAGGATTCCATTCCTGATACGCATTTTGTAAATCCACCAAAATCGCTTTGATTCCAGATAGTTTGTACTCAGGACGTGGCGATTTAAAAAATTTGATAGCCCAGTAGATTTTCCGAATTTCAATGTTAAATCTCCGAACGTTTGCAATTTGACTTTCGTCTAAGTTTTTGGTAATGGGTACAAACGCAGGATGGGTTCTGATAAGCGTTGATTCAGGGCTAATCATGCAAACGTAGAAAAGATCTGTAAACCTCTCAATGATAGCAGAAATTAATGCTCGATCGGGCGCATCCGGCATGTCCACTAACTTGCCTAGATTAAAATCAATTTGTAACATGTATTCTGAGAATTTTGAATAGGGAAACTCGGTAGATGACGTAGTTCTTTCGATGGCTTCAGAACTGATTGAAGCGTCGTCCCCAGAATCTGACGGCACGTTTGAATGTTGACTTTCACACATATACAAAGGAATGGAAGAAAAAAGATCAACACAGGGTAAAACAGCGTTCAACAATGCGGTATTTAGCTTTTTATCTGTAACAGTAGCCAACGTCCAAATCTCATAAATTAGATCGACAATTCCGTTTTGGTAGCATAACTGTGCTAATTTATTGAAATACGTAATTTTATCAGGTGCTGCTTTCTGAACCATTAAAAGAAAAGGTCGATTCTGATCTGAGAGAATTTGATGCAAAGCGGCGGCATATTTCATTGATGACGGTATGGAGCCAGGTGTTGATTGCATTAAATCTAAATCCTCCTTAAGGGCAAAAGCGAAAGTTTTGATGTACAACGCATAAAAATCGTAACTAACATCAGTTCCATCTTCTTGCCAGAAAGAAATTGGAGGAGGATCACTGAAATAAATTAGATATATTCAATATGGGATAAATGAGAGCACACACCTTCTTTGCCACAATTCAACAGCCATGTGAGGTAAATACGAAAAGAAAGCCTTTGCTTGATCCCAGAGTAGTAACTGTTCATCCTTAGAACTGTCTGTAAATTTTGAAAGAAAATCGTTCATGTCACCAAGCCAGATTCGTGGATTCTGCCATCGAAGAGCACGTCTGCATTCCACGACGTAAGAATCGATATTACCAATTTTTTCTGAATCGCTAGAAAGTAGCAGTCTTTCGAGCATACTTTGATTTTCGCTACCTTCAGGAATCTCAGTTATAGCATCTTCGATAGGTGGTGGGGATGTAATATCGATTTCGATCTGGACTGGTATATCGTCGCTTGGTGACGAGCGTTCAGAAACATCAAGGACTTCATTTGATACTGATTCGTCAATTTCCAGAACTTCCACAGCATATGTATCCTCTTCGGGCTGAGAAATGTCCTTGACATCAATGTCAATCATTTCATGTGCTGCACCTTCCTTTAAAGGCTCACTGTCATTAGAGTCCTCTGAATCATCACTATCCCCATGGCTCTGAGATCCTAGCGCTAAGCGTTTCCTTGGCATACGTTGCTCTAATTCTAAGGACTGTCGTCGAGTAGATTCAATAGAATCTTTGTTCATAGACAGGGAGGAGACAGAATGATTCAGGGTTGATGTCGCCGGTGATGCGGAGATTGAGCTGGCTGCGTCCTCCTTAGTACCGGTACTCATTTAAACGTGCCAGTCACAGCAACTAGCTCGCAGTTCCTAGCGAGATGTTGAAAGAAAAGGATATGGAGATAATGGAGAAGGGCGCACAAATGATTGATATTTGTAGGGCGTGGTAGTACGCGCGACGCGTCTAAATCAGCGGCGCGCTCCTGATTCGACTCGCAGAGACGAACGCTCCTTCAGCAGCAGAAAATATAAACAAAGCTTGACTCCGTATACAAGCTTTTGCAAACGACAGGAAAAACAGAGCCTTTTGTCTATATAACGATCACTAGTTGAAATGACCCCGTAGAGCCGCTTGGGAGTGACCTGAATTTGCGTCAAATGTAATATGTTTATGCGTTTAGGACTCTAAGTGTGCAGTTTTATGTGTATCTCGCCTAAACTGCGGGCTATTTAAATATGACGTCGTCATTACATTTGACAGAACGGTTCGTTTAGAGGTCTGAGAGTAAATTGAGCATTGCAAATTATATGTTGCACTTTATAGATTTAACATACATCGTAGAGAAATCCAAAGCGAACTTGGTGTTATATCTACCACAAAAGCTGCATGCTCATCAAGTCCGAGTGTATTAACAAGGAAGGCATAAGCATAGATCAAAGTCGGCTAGAAAGTAAACCCTGCTCCTCTTGATTTTCGGTAGAAAACCACCAACGCATAACGCCGTCCGCACACACAGAAGGAATATCACCAGCTTTAATTTTTTCAAAAACAGCTTTTCTAGTTCCATGTAGTTGAGATAACCAGAAGCCAATTTTTTCCATAGGAATACAAGCCAGCACCGTGTCGACAAAGATGCCCGTGAGAAAAGAGCTTTGCTGAGATTTATATGTCATTTTTAGCAGTCCCGGGATTAGAACGTCTTCAGCGAACGTAGGTGCAAACGAGAATAAAACACCACTTCCAGGGGAAAAAGCATTGGATAATGATCTTAACGCGGAGGTGAATTGTCTATCTGAAATAATCTTTGACTCGTAGAGGAATATGATGGAAGGCAAGTATGTTGAGTGTATATATCGCACATTCTCGGCAGCCAATCCAGGTATAAGTAATGCTGCTAAAAATACAGCATGAGCAGCCTCATGAATACTGCGGCTTATTGAAGAGCCAGCGACAGTCTTCGTTGATGCTATAATGCGCTGAGCGGGTTTGATAATCTGTGAAAGAACCTTGGCAGATAGTGGTAAACCTGCCGGCTTTGCGAGAAATATTTTCTCTGCAGTGTTTAGTTCAAAAAGCAACTCATACTCTGAGTCTGTGTTCTGAAGATCTTTGATCAAATCCATGATTGGAGGATTTGTGGTTGATGATAGAATACCGACAGCGGCACTATGTAAATATGATTCTGCTGAAAATCCGTTTGAGGAAATCGAATAGGTTGTAGTACTTAAATCTCTTAGAATCAAAATTATCTTTTTGGTAATCTCAATTTGAATCACGTCAGTGTTTGTGAAAAGTAGCCATTTCCGCGATTCTCGGATCTGCAGGCCGTCGATCAAGCCCGTAAGGATGGAAACAACAGAGAAAAGAAACTCTTTTGAAGCCTCGGAGCGACGGCGTGCATATGCTGCCGTAGAAATAGTCAAAAGAGGTATAGTGAGTTCACCAAGATCAGCAGAAGACGCCAGATATCGATATAATTGACTGATGAAGTGTGAAATAGAACCCGCAAAAGATTGCACATTGGGATCAGGTGTAGAAGATAATATCACGTTGAGAAGAACAACAAGTATCTTAGGGCTGACTTTTATTCGACCGACCATGCTTTGAGAGGTGCAATTGTATGCGGTCGTAGCACATATAGCAAATGAAACGGGATCTTCAGGATCGATGTCGTCGGACTGGGAAGCAAGATTTAACAGATTGACAAATGCAAGTTGAGCATTAGGAAAGGCAGCTGTGAGAGGAGAAGCAGCCATTATACCAGAAATTGCACAGATGCACCTGTAAGGAACATCTTCGCAGGTACATATGCCGGCGACAAGTGCGTCTACGAAGAGCGCAACGTTACTTTCGGTAGACTGAGCCTGTGCAGATTTCTGGTTGATTCGTGCACGAATTGCGGACTTGAAAACTTCGAAAACCCGCAGTCCGATCAAATTTATAGATTTAGGAGAACCATTTGTATTATAAACAGGCCAAATTGAAGGGGAAAGCACAATCATGCGCGAAAGAGCAGCAACGTCGCGGGCGAACTGCAGATTTGGCAGTTGGCGTACGCATTCGCGAAGAAGATCCAATGAGTTTGCTGCTTCTGGTCTTGGAAACTGCAAAGCCGACAGCAAAGCAGAGAGCTGCTCTGCAGCTGCCTCCGCAACAAAGTCCATCGAGACCTGATATTTCTGTCTTCCCCGGTCACAAAGTCCTCTTCTCCGAGGGCTCTTCTCCGAGGCTCATAACGCGGGGAGGACTTTCGCCAACCAGCTATCCGGCTCTTCACGTGACAGGGGTAAAGTCTGTGCTTCTGAAACATTACGTCATGTGACTAAAAACGGCGCACTTTAACTGAAATGTAAACAGATGCGCCGCACGAAGCGCTATCTTGGAATTGCAACTTGTCTCGGCTTTCGTTCGTGACTCGTCTGGTTCGTGTTGGTTTTCTTCCTTGCTGCTTCTTCTTCTTTTGTTTCTCTTTCTCTTTCTCTTTCTCTTTCCTTTCTTCTTTATTTTGCGATTTTCTGCGTTATGGCTGCAGAGTCGCTGCCTTTGCTTCCGCGAGCGTCGTCATCGGCTTCGTCAGCGGCCTCGACCGCCCAGACGCAGCAGACGGAGGCGACGGGAACGATGCTGCTGGAGCCGCCATTGCTGGCCTTCAACCCCAGCCAGCCAGTCGTGCGCGTAGATCTGCACTCGCCGGGTGTCACGCCGCGCGTTATTCACACTCCGTACAATTCACTGACTCCGAGCGCGCGCGTGCAGCTGGCGGACCTCTTTGCGTCGCCGGACCAGCGCCCGTCCTCGCCGCTTCCCGACTCTGAGTCCGGCCGTGCGACGCCTGTGTCACTCACTCCCGCAGTCACAGCCGCAGAAGTGGCGCAGCAGCCTACCGACGCTAGCAGCCGCATGTGGTACGACGACTTCACCACCATCGACTGGGTCCACGACTTCATCAAAGAATCGTATCGCGTCAAGTGGCTCCGCGAGCTTCCCGGAATCAGGGGCCGGCTGCGGCGCACCAGATACGCTTCTCAGGGGTGGATACTCGTCTCCATCATCGCGACTTCCGTTGCGTTTATCGCGTACTTTATCGAAAGTGCGCAGGCTCACCTTTTTGACTGGCGCGAGGGCTACTGCGCTGACAAGTGGTACGCATCGCAGTACCAGTGCTGTGTCGGTAGCACAGACTCCTGCGCGGCTTGGGTACACTGGAACGTAGGTCTGAGCGGCGCCGGCTTCCTCGACTACGGCCTCTACATTCTGTCTTCCATTGTTCTGGCTACTTTTGCTGTTCTTCTCACTCTCACAACCGCTTCTAGCACACCCTTTCTGAAATCAGCCGCTCCTTCGCGACAGTCGTCTGTAGCCACTAATGCTAATCTTAGTGATGGCTCTCCGGTGTCTTTGGGCAAGGCTGTACCTGACAATTCTTCCCATCGCGGCCCTCAAACGGTCATGTACACTGCAGCTGGTGGTGGTGTTGTGCAGGTAGGCGTTATACTACCCGTAAACTACCTTTTCTAATTTTTTTTAGGTAAAAACTATTCTCTCAGGATTCGTTATTAAGAAATTTTTGGGTTCTTATACCCTTTTCATCAAATCGATCGCACTTGTTCTTGCAATTTCTTCAGGCTTGAATGTTGGAAAAGAGGGCCCGTATGTTCACATGGCTGCCTGTGTTGGTAATATTGCTTGTCGTCTTTTCAAGAAATTCAGCAACAACGACGGTAAAAGACGTGAGATCATATCAGCAGCTACAGCCGCTGGTGTTGCTGTTGCGTTTGGATCACCTCTCGGAGGTGTCCTCTTTGCTCTTGAAGAGGTGTCTTACTACTTTCCTCAAAAGACATTGTTCAGATCATTTCTTTGCGCTGTCATTTCTGCTCTTGTGCTCAAGTTGCTCAATCCATACGGTACAGGTAAAATCGTCATTTTTGAAGTTTCTTACAGCCATGACTGGCACACATTTGAATTTTTCGTTTTCGCATTCATTGGAGCCTGCGGTGGTGCTATTGGTGCATTCATCGGAATATTCAGCGGATGGTGGGGCAAGAAAATCAAGACCATCAGAAGTCGACATCCTATTGTTGAGGTGATGGGAATGGCTGCTATAACTGCTGCTATTTCCTACTTTAACGTCTTTACGAAGAAGTCGCCCAACGAACTTGTGTATGACTTAGCTCGGCAATGCAACTATAGTAGTGCAACTTCTGACGATTTTATTTCTGAAGATAATGACGTGTTATGTCCAGCTTCTGTTGACAAGTATTTCAAGTCAATTGCAACTTTAGCTGTAGCTCTGATTATCAAGCTATTCTTGACTTCAATGAGTACAGGCCTCACTATTCCTTCAGGTCTTTACGTTCCTTCGATGGTTATTGGCGCACTATTTGGAAGAATGATTGGTTTGCTGATTCAGTTATTACAATACTACAGTCCCGAGTCTGTGCTTTTCAGCTCTTGTCCCGTTGGCGCATCTCCTCATGATTGCACAATCACTGGCGTTTATGCTTTAGTTGGAGCTGGTGCTGTTATGGCTGGCGTGACTAGAATGACTGTTACATTAGCAGTTATTTTATTTGAAATTACCGGTAGTCTCGATCATGTGCTGCCAATATCTGTATCCATTTTAATTGCAAAATGGGTTGCTCAGGTTCTAGAGCCAGAGTCTATATACGATAGTATCATGCACAATAACAATTTCCCGTTCCTTGACAATCAACGTACACCTGGATTTTCGGCAACGTTACGTGAAATCGTTCCAAAAGCAACATTCTCCGCAACTAGTCCAGCTATCGACGTTACCGATTCATCGTATATATCTCCTGCGATACTGCGTTGTAAGTTGAAATACTTGCAAATGCTTGGAGAATTTGACGGATCTCTACCTATTTTGAAGTCGCAAGTTCTGGTAGGTCTTTTACCGGCGCCGGAACTAGAGTATGCACTTGATAAAATTAAAGAGAGCAACGCTGCAGCGAGAAACATACATTACAAGGATTTGGCTGAACTTGATGACAGTGATGAATCTATCTGTCATATATCAACTGATGATCATGAGATACATCAATTTTATCTTGATCGAACATCAAGACATAAACACGCCAGTCGTCGCGTCTCACCAAGCGACATTGACGGCCGTACTAGACCCGAAACAACATCAGATACCAGTAGTATCAACACAAGCATTGAAGTTGTTGACCTGACTTCGTTTGTCGATCGAGCACCAATCAGTCTTGATATTAATTCGCCTTTGGCGATGGTTCATTTGATGTTTGTGAAAATGGGCTTACGTATGGTGTGTGTTTTGGAAGACGGAAAGTTTTGGGGCGTGTTGCATAAGAAACGGTTTATTGAATACTGCAGATTTGGTGAAGACAACATGACTACTTGGTTTTAATGCTCTTTTCACCAGTTTTCTTCGATTGATCTTGCTGAATGGAGCTTTATTTAGTTTACAGTTTTTATTTTATTTTTAAAGCTGGTTTTTGGAGTTTACGACTACAGTTATATTTTGGACATGCATAGCGACGGTACGGAAGAAGGAATTTGTTTATGGATAGGATCATCGGTGGTGCAGTCAAGTGATAAATATTGGAAGGGATTATGATAGATTAGTAACATCGCTTAGTCGGATTAACTCATTGAATGTGAATATTTATTTTTAGACGTGTTTTTGCCTGTTTTTTTTGTTGATATTGTATGAATCTTGAATGATATGAAATGACACTTTTTACGAATCTGACATCCTCGGCTAGCTTCATAAAGCCCTAAACCGCTCTGATTTACCCCTGAATTTTTTGAGTGCCCTAAAAAATTGATTTGTAGAAATTATTGTGCATGAGTATGTAATTGATTCATTGGAAGTTAAACATAAGACAGCTTGTTCTACGTACTTGCAATAAGGAATCAGAGCTCTTAGAGAGCTATTTTTATATTTTCAGTTTATTTAAATAATGGAGAGAGTGCCATTATTTGCTCAGTTTCTGTTGGACAATGAAGTCGACATATCTCCAGATTTACAAATTACATTTACACCAGCCAGAGGATATCATATTTTACTTTCCAACCACACCAAAAAATCAATCAAACCAGGAACTGTTTTAGCTCGAATTCCAAAGTCAGCCGTACTCTGTGCTAGTAACTCTGTGCTGGGTAATATAATACCCGATGAAATGCATGGATCTACTGCTGGTCTCATCATCACCTATTTGGTTGAGCGGGCTGTGGGAGATAGGTCACCTTGGCATTCATATTTATCGATGATTCCATTGAGTGAAAGTTCTTGTTTACGTTTTTGGTCAGAGTCGGAGAAGGAGTGGTTGAGAGGAACTGATGCGATCGATATTTTGAAAGCCGCAGATGCAGATTTGGATGAAATGTATAAAGAGATAATATCTCCATTTTTTGATGAAAACGCTACAGTCATCAAGGCTTTAATAGGGAAACAATCATCAATGACATGGAATGATTTTGTTAGCCAGAAGAATTTCTATAACGCTGCGTCTTCTGTTGCTGCACGATGTTTTGAAATTGACGAATATATTGGACTGGGCCTCGTTCCTATCGCAGATCTCTTCAACCACTCAGACGATGAGGATGTCCGGTTTGAGACCCAGTTTGAGGTTTGTGAATACTGTGGCTCTAATGATGTCTGCGAGCATGATGCAGAAAAAGTGAGTGATGCGGCTGGGGAGGATGGAGACAGTGAAAATGAAGTGGAAGATGACGAACGAGAAGATGAGAGTGATTTTGATTACGATAGCGATGGAGAGATAATACCACCACTATGTGACTCTACCGTTTCTGGTAATGTGATGATTCAGGATGACGACTCGGATTCCGAGTATGAAGAAGAACAAGATACATGTGATATAGTCACACGAAAACATATTTTGGTTGGCAAACAATTGGGAAAAAATCGAGAGCTGTTTAACTCGTATGGGCATTTACGTACCGCTCATCTTCTTGTAAAATACGGATTTGCGTTAAGGAGAAATAAGCATGATTATATATCTTTGGAAAGAGAAGCCAGAATTTTGCAGAAAGAACTGGGAATTAGCTGGAAAAGAAATCATGAAACTGGTCACGATGAAGGGGAAGATTGGGAGGATGAAAATGATGATAGCAAAGATGACAGTGCATACGAAGATGATGACGAACAGGAATATGACCAGGAAGAAGAAGATGACAATGAAGACGGCGAAGACGACGAAGACGACGAAGACGACGAAGACGACGAAGACGACGAAGACGACGAAGACGACGAAGACGACGAAGACGACGAAGACGACGAAGAAATTGAGGAAGAAGATGAAGAAGATGAAGACAATGAACCCAAGATTGACGTACAAGGTCGAGTGAACATTCATTTATGGAATCAATTAATACTAGCAAGCATGGTCTCTAGCGGACTCACTATTGAAGACACAGATATTGATTTTAGGCATGACATACTAAGTCTGCTCAACAATGCACCAAAATCTCTCAAATCAAAGCTTACGAAAGTAACGCGCTATGCTTTAGGCACTTTACTTATGCTTATCGAACGCAGATTGGAACGATATCAAGACGGTGGATTAAATTCTGAAGAGTACGGTTACATGCTTACAGATGAACTGTCTTCGCAAGCGTTGAGTGATTCAGAAAGTAAAAAGAGAATGGCAATGATTGTTCTTGCGAATGAAAAAGAGATGCTCGAGTTAGCAAAAGTCAGATGCGAGACTGCATTGGGGAGATGAATAGTGTAAATAATGAGTTGCATGCAATGTATATAAACAAGACCAAATTTGGTCATAACTTTAACATTCTAAAATTCTACAAAAATTAATAGTACTTTCCTTTAAGTTCGGGAGAGTAAGTGTAGCCAAGATATCCTTCTTTAGCTTTGTTGATGTAAAACGTACTTCTATCATAAGGCTCTAGCGTCATGTTCTCCATATACTTCGCGACCAAATCAGGGTTTGACAAGAAATGTCTACCGACCGCGACGATAGAATTAGGATGAGTAGCCGCGTATTCTCTAGCAGTTTTAGGATTATATCCACCAGCCGTAATCCAGACACCTTTCCATAAATTTCTGAAAGGTTCAGTGGTATCTCCCAATTCAGGTGTTTGGTCGTTATTTCCAGCAGTACGAGGCTCAACCATGTGAACATACGCCAATCCTGGAAACCGTTCTTGCAATTGTTCAACAAAGTATGAAAACTGAGAGTATAGTCCTTTCATTCTCATTGCTTGGACTTTTGAAAATGGTGAAAGTCTAATTGCTACATGCTCAGCACCAATTGTCTCAACACATTTAGCTACTACTTCTAAACCAAATCGTGCACGTTTCTCAATTGATCCACCATACTCATCATCACGTAAATTAGTGACATCCTCCATAAACTGATCAACCAAATAACCATGAGCACCGTGAATTTCGATTCCGTCAAATCCAGCCTTCATGACGTTTTTAGCGGCAATTCCGTAGTCTTCAACCATTTGGTGAATTTCGTCAATTGTTAACGGGCGAGGCTTAGGTCTATCTGGCATTTGAACATCGCTAGCACTGAACACATCTTTGTTTTTAACGCCAGGATTAACTCTTCCTAAGTTCCACACTTGACAGTAAATAAATCCCTTTTTGGCGTGCACTGCGTCAGTGACTTTTTTCCATCCTGCTATTTGTTTCTCGGTATAAATACCAGGACTATTGGGATATCCACCGCCTGCTGCACTCACGTCGGTTGCCTCAGCAATAAGAAGAGTTCCTGGGACAAGACAGCGCTCAGAGTAATACTGAGGAGCGAGGTCTTCGTTGGGAGTTCCGTCGTCGTCGCAGCGGTATCGAGTAACGGGAGGAAAAGCAAGACGGTGTTCCAAATTCATGGTTCCAACCTTAATTGGAGTGAAGAGAACTTCTTTTTCAGACATTTTGAATGAGGGAAAAATTGATTTCAAACCAGTTGTTCCTGAAGTTTTATTTACAGTTAAAATGAGTTGATGTCCAGTTTCTATGAAGTCAATTGTTTAGAAAAGTGCAAGATTAGGAATCAGATGGCTTAAGGTACCCTGAACGGTACGAATACGATAAGGATAGATTAACGAGTCATCTTCGAACAGATTCATCGCCATGTGGTCACAAGAAGTTTAAACACATACAGAATTTAATCATGTAGTATGTCTTCGATTAATATAAGGGCTAAAACAATGCGTAATCTGTTTGACATTGTATACTTTGACATATTCTCTGTGATCATTGGTCCTAATGATCTTTATGATAACGATAACCTTACAGAACTTTAACTCCCAGCTAAAACCCACTAATGTGAACTAAGACCTGTGAAACGCGTCTTACAAACATGATACATGTTGCACAGATTACACGTTTAACTGTGATAAAAAGCACTCACATTTATTGTCATTTATCCGACACTTCACTATATATACACTAAATCCTACAGCCAAAAGCTGTATGCAATCCGCCAAACAAACAAAATTAGCAACCGTTTAGCAAATCAACAAAACACTATCAAGAGAACTTTGAAATCGAAAACAAACACAACAGACGAAAAATGTGCAATTAATAAGTTAATAAATAATTGAAAATCTGGCGTCAATATAAAATACAAATGATCCGGTACTATTGGGTCCGCTCATTCGTTGAGAACCAAAAAAACAAAACCTGCACACTCTAAAGAATTAAGATGAACTTCTCATAAGTTACAAAATAGTTCGTAAGGATTTCCGCTTTAAATGCACTAGCAATTTACAAATAACCAAAACAGGATGTGTACTGCAATTCTCAAAAAAAGTAAAATTTAACCCAGTAATGGAAGAACTGACGTATAATTGTAAAATTCAAGCATTTCTTTGCATAACATGGAATAATATTCAGAAGGTTCCCACTGCATAACAAGTTAACAACGGTAACTGAAAAAGTAAATCGGAGAGAGTGTACGTACCTCATTGCAACCTTTACGGCAGTGTTTGTTAGGCATTGGTTTCCTAACAGTGTAATGGACAATGACGGCTTCAGGCCAAAAAGCATCCCAAGTTGAGCGATAATGCTGATACAAAATGAGATTAAAATTGTACTTGTAAGGTAAAGAGTGGAACCGGAACCGGAAGTATGCGTTTAAAAATGCTTGGTCGGCGTCATTAGGCTTGTGCATTCGTGGATCTGAGACGGCTTTGACCATATTATGAAACTCTTCTATTGATGGTCTGAAACTTATTGAACCAGAATTGAAACGAGTGTCTGTTAAAATATCCCACCAAGAATCAGGAGTTCCGGCAATTTCTATATTTTGGTCAACATACAAAGACAAAACAAGCATCGAATTTAATTACCTCCAGGTTGATTGAGCATTTCAGCAATTGAGCCTTTACATAGGGTATCAGCGTCAATAAAAACAATTCGCTCGTAGTTAGTGTATGACCATAAGTAAAGCTTGTTCAAATTATATCGATGGTAAGATCTGATTTTGCCTTTATCGACATTTTCGAATTCAAGATCTTTCTCAATCATGACCTTCCATCCAACGCGTTCTAATCGAGTGATGTTTTGAGCAGTAACAGCTTCTTTCCCTTCTGTGCGAACAAGTAGAATCAGCTCTGCATCTAAGGCTTCTAAGTCATTATGTTTTTGTAAAGTGTATCCAAGCATCATAGCATATTGTGTAAATCTTGCAGTCATTACACTTGAAGCGATTGCGTATCTAGGTTGTCTTTTGGATATAATTTCTGTGGGTGTGTCGGCTATTATATTGATGTCTGAGACGTTGACCATGGCAGAGCGCACATGTATTGGCTGCCAGATCGGTCTTTCTGGACGTTTACTGGCGAATGGCTCTGTTGCAACCTTGTTAGTGGAATACTTATGAGAAATTTGTCAATGCATGTCAGACATACTGTTGAATGTGAAAAATGCCACAATTAAGGCAACAATGAGTAGCGCCGGAAGCGTAAATCGTTTGGAAGCCATTATGCAACAAGAGAACAAAATGCTTGAGCAAACTGTTTTTCTTGGTTACTAATTGTTGCGTGATATTTATTTCAACTAATAACCATACGTGAAAAGAAGAAACAAAAGCGGAAAAAAAACGAAGTTGAGTGTGTAAAAGTTGTGTTTACAAACAGAAAATCGCGTCTAAGCCCGTGGGTTTGGTTGTCGCGCTGGGATCAACTATGTTTGCCGCCAGAAGTTTATTTGCTTATGAGTGAAAGAATTAGATGACGCGGGATCCATACAGGTATTTGGATGACCAAAATTGCGAGCAAACATCAGAGATGAATCCCGGCAAAATACACAAAGATAAACAATGTGGAGTTATAATCTAATCAGGTTTGTTTCGATTAGAATTGTACAGTTTGCTATTTCACCTTTACTACATCATTAAAGCAAACATAGTTTGCCTTTTCACACCAAGATCGTAGTAAATCACAAGACCTAAAAGTGTCTTATTAAGCTTTCTAATTAGAGTTATCTAATCAATTTTTATTCTGTAAGGTTCGCTTCGGAGTAGATTGGTTAAACTGCTTCTTTCTCCGAGATTGTCTGACCTCACTCAGCTGCCCTGATCACACTCCACAAAACCCGCCGTAAGTTGAAGAATACTGCTCAATGGCTCCTACAATTGCTATTACTGGATCGGCCAGTGGAATTGGTGCTGCAATTGCAAAGCTCTACGCTTCAAAGGGCTACAATCTCGTTCTTTCAGATTCTGTTCCTAGCATTCTCAAGAGCACCACCGAATACATTCAGTCTCAATTCCCCTCTGTTCAAATTCTTTCTCAGCAAACCGATGTGAGCAAGCTTTCTGAGCTTGAGTCTCTTCGCGATGCCGCAATTTCCAAGTTCAAATCAGTTGATTTACTTGTTCTCAATGCCGGTGTTCACGGTGATTACAAGACTAAAGAGTACGGCTGGTGGGGCAACCCCGAGGGAATGAGAAAGCTCTTTGACGTCAATCTTTTTGGTGTCATCAACGGTATTTCAGCTTTTCTTCCTACTTTACGTACACAAGCGAAGAGCGGTTCAACTACGCGAGTGGTTATCACCATCTCCAAGCAGGGAATCTCCAACCCTCCCGGAAACCCAGCCTACAATGCTTCCAAGGCTGCCGTTCGTTTCTTGGGCGAGCAATTGTCCTACGATCTCAAAGATGAGAACGTGAAGGTCCACATGCTCGCTCCTGGTTGGACATACACCGGAATGGTGGGTGGAATTCCTGGTATTTACATTGACTCTGTTCACGGCGCTAAAAAGCCTGAGGGCGCTTGGACTCCTGATCAAGTTGCTGAGTACATGGTTGAGGGGATTGATAAGGAACATGCATACATTATCTGTCCTGATAACGAGACCTCTTCTGAGACTGACAAGATCAGATTTGAGTGGACTGCTGGTGATATCACTACCCCTCGTATGCCTTTGAGCAGATGGAGACCCGAGTACAAGGAAGAATATGCTGCTTTTGATGCGGCCCGAAGAAAATAAGCAACTTTTCCAAGCCATTCTAAAGTTTACTATTCCATATGAACATTTATTGTATCTAGAAAATCCAATTGAATCATAACGCATTATTTATCATTTACTCTGAGTCAGAAGCATCTCCCTCGTAAGGAATTTCAGCTTGCGGCGTCAGTCTAAAAGCATGGCGACGACTTCCATCTAAACCCGCCCAATCAACCAGAGCTGAATGCGAAGCACGTCTGTTGTCCCAGACTGTGATCGAGTCAGGTTCCCAAGAAGCGCGAACTTGGATATCCGCAGCTCTAATAGTGAAGTCATACAAAAAGTTGAGGATTGCGTCTGACTCCTCTCTCTTCATACCTTTGATGTATCGGGAGAATTGTGGGTTTATAAATAAAGATTTCTTTTTAGTCACCGGATGTTCACGAACAAGAGGGTGAAATGTCTCAACTGGCTCACGACGTACAATACCTCCTGCATTTCGTGAAGCGTTTGCCTGTGCAACACCTGAATGTAATACTTGAAGACCGCGAAGTCGTCTTCTGAATGTCTTTGAGAGGCGATAGTATGCTTCTTGTGTATCGGTATAAATAGTATCCCCACCGCTCTCTGGACCTTCAAGCATTCCTAAAAATGTGGTTCCCGGAGGCTGATGCTCATAAGTTACATCTGAATGCCATGCAATGGAGCTGATATGTTCTTGGAAGAAAGCATGCTCCGTAGCGTTAGCAGTAGCAGACCTATACACTAGATGAATTTCAGGATGTCCCTTAGGAGCACCAGACGTTGGATGAATATGATTACGACCAAAGTATGAAGAATACTCAAGTAACCAGTCAATCGGTTTATCTTTTAAATCTTGATTTCTGAACACCACAACTCCTCGCTCTGCGACAAATCTAGCAAGTTCATCTTTTCCCGCTGGACTCAATGAGGACAGTTGTACACCTGTGACTTCAGATCCGAATTTTGGTGTGAGTGATTTAACTTTCAATTCAGCATTTGACTTGGAGAGCAAATTGGGGAACGTGGGATCCGCGCGAAGACCAGGATCATGAAATTCATAATCTTCCCATGGAGGGAATTTCTCTTCTGGATCCCATGTGGGTAAAAAGTGTGCATATTTAGACTAAACGATGTATTAGTACCTCTGTCTATTATTGCTTGATTTAGTGTCCGTACTTCAGCGTCCTCGCCAGCAAGGACTAGACGGCCATTGTCATCTTTTGAGTAAATCTTTGATTTATCTCCATGGAATGACGAAGCATCAATTGCTTGAATAGTATCAGTTTTTGACATTTTCTATTTGGTAGAGAGTTATATCAAATGTCAACCTTTAGTGATAATATTATAAATTGAAGTGCGGAACAGCTTTATCTCGTAGGTATGGGACTAATATAAACAAACACCGTAATCTATTCGTTATCACCCAACGATAATGGTGGAATATTGCATCATCGGTAGCGAAACGAATTCGAGCACCTGAATACGCGACTTAATTCCCCGCAATGGAGCTTGATAAGACATCTATCTTCCTCAGCTCAGACATTTTTATTCATCAATCTAAGTATCAGACTTCGATTATATAACTTTTGCATTTTATACTACAATAAACCAACAAATTTGAACTCTCTAATCTATATTCTGTGTTAAGCCGTTCACAATTCACTCCCGTATTTCCTAATTAGGCGCCCTTCGATGACGTGACGCGCCTTCATTCTTGCGTGCAGTGCAAGTTCCTGCCAATCATCCCCGTTTAACAAGCAAGCGATGTTTCGCTTAAGTCTTCTATAGTAAGTTTTTCATACTAACTAATTTTATTAGGATCAAGGTTGTAGGAGAAAAAACAACTCTGTTTCAAGGATAACTTTCATATAGTGGAGAAATACAGCGACAAATGATAAACAGTAAACATGACCGATTACAAAATAGAAAATACTATAAGTTGAAATCAAAGCAAATTGTACTATGAAAATATAGATTTTAATAACTGAATAAACATAAATCAAAACAAAAAAAAATACTCCTTTCTATATGTACAAATATAAATACTATTATTTCCACAAACTTTACTGAAGCCAATCATTACTACTCAAATCCTTTTCTTGCTTTTCTGAAAAAAAAATAAATCAAAGACAACCGAAATCTCAAAATTTTTATGACTCCAAGGTGAAGAATCCAAAAGTACTTTGCTTTCCTTTCTTCTTTCAAACATCAAATTAAATATGCATAAGATGACTCCATATCTCCCAAAAAAGCACTAAAAATTCCACAATCTTTTCTATTTGATATTCAAGGCATAGACGATTCTGAAAGTGATGCTGTTTCAATTATATTTCTAGCAGCTGCAACCACCAATTCAGGGTACATTTGTTTAGACATCGAGTCCAAAATGAGTGAAGCGTTCTTGAAATCTTTGACGAGGGTATACGCAGTAATCATAGCCTCGTAGGTAGATGGCTCAGCAATTTTGGAGTTGTAGGCCGAGTCAAAGAAAGCGCGACTCCGGTTAATATCAACAAGTGCCCATCCATTGATAAGAGTGTTGGCCATGTACGCCGTGGGCCTCACGTCATCACGAGCCATTTCCGACAATATTTCATCAGCTTCTGCTAATTTCCCATTGGCAACACAAGCCTCTATCAGGGCCTGATATAAAATCTCATCACGTTGCGAGCCAACTTTTTGAGTGAATTCGTCAAACAACTTTCGGGCTTCTTCATAGTTCTTCAGAATAACACCGTAAGCATTAATCAAAGACGCATAATGACCCGAGGTAACCACACTGCCATCTTCAACAATCATCGACAAAACGTTTTTGGCACCTTCAATGTCGATGGGATCTAATACAGTGTAGGCATCAATCAACAACTTGTAAGAATGAGCTGAAAGCTTCAAATGTCTCTCCCTCATTAACTCAAAAAAGCTCAAAACCTTCGCACGATTCTGTTTGTTGCTAATGTAGAACTGCAACAACATATTGAAAGGAGCGATACGAGGTCTATAATTCGGTGCATTTTCCATCTCTTTAAACAATTTCTCGGCCATAACACCATCTCCAGCGCGGCAGCACGCACTAATCATGGTACCATAGGTCACAGAGGTCTTGCGCAATCTGTATACATCCATTTCGTTGAAATAAGCCAAGGCTTCTTTGAAACGTTTAGCTTTACTTAACTTCGCAAGAAGCGTATTATACAAGAAAGTCGTAGGAGTAACACCGTAAGCTCTAGCTTCATTGAAAAGATTGATAGCTTCACGCGCTTCGTCATGAGATCCAGCGTGCTTAAGCTTCAAAATAAAATTTGCGTAAGCATCAGCATCGGGAGCAGCTCCAATGCTAAGCAATCGATTTTTGAACTCAACCAACCGATCTTTGTAAAGTAATGAATTTTTCTCCTGACACTGAAAGTACATGGAAATCATAGCGGAATAGATTGACTGCCAAACATGATGTAACGTCGGTCGCTCAGATACAGAAGGTAAAGATCTTTCCACCAATACATACAGTCGCTCTGCAGAAGCTATGTCTTTATGACGCCCCGCATAAGCAATCAACTCAGTGGCCGCGGCAGGGGATATCGATTTACCCGCATTATACAAATCTTCAACATAGTCGACTATTACTGCAGGTCTTGCTATATTCTTATTAACCATATCCAGAACAGCCATAGTCTGATCAACATCAAAACGTAACAAATCCCACAAATACTTTTGACGCTCCTCTTCGCTCAAACCCAGCTCGTCACTTGCTGGCGGAGCTACAGCTACAGCTGGAGTAGTGTGGGGTGCAGAATAACCGACGACCACATTGTCATACGAGATGGGTGCAGTTTGAGAAGCAACAATCGTCAACAAATGATTGCACTCCGCAGAAAGAGGAAACTTGATCTCTGCGACAATAGAAAGTAGCATCTGAAGATATCTGTTTGTGGTGTCACGGAATTCCGAAGCAGGGAAAACTTCCACGACACGCGCATGTGTGTACACCAATTTCTCTAGAAGATTTGGCGCGATTGGAAGCTTTTGATTTAACCTGTTCCAGAAAGGTGTGAAAAGCACCTCAAGAGATGGCGGAGGCTGAGGAGCCGATTTAGCCATCACAGGGTATTCAAAGAAGCGTGCAATACTGTAAGCTCTAGACCAAACTTGATCAGCATCTTGAACAGAAAACCAGTCGACCGCAGCCAACATCTCGACAAGCACTGATTCAAGGTGACGATTGTAATGAGGGTATCCGAAAATATTCTTGAGCTCAATCATGTCTAAAGTTTGCAATTGAACAAACATGAACGCTTGGTGAATCATATCTTCATTGCCATTTGAGTTGTTCAAAAGATAAAGAGCAACAGCACGAATGGTATGCATATCGATTGACAACCTTTTCTCAATAATAACCTCAATCACACTTAAAACTTTTGATTTCCCTAATTCCGAAATATCGCTGGTAAGACCATAGATATAATCGCTCACAGCCACTTGCTCTGAAGTGATATCGCAACGATTGAGCAAATGGTCATATATTTCGTCGGCAGCCTCGCTCTTACAGTAAACACAGGCTCGCAAAAGCTTACCGACAGTCTTCGCAGATGCAGTGCCCAATTCTTCTTGAGTGATTCGGTTCAGCCAGCCACGAGCACTTTCGACGCCCTCTAAACTCGCCCATTGGTCGGGCTTCGTATCGACGTGAACCGACTCTTCGATAATCACGTCCGCTAACGGCGTGAACATAGTTTCCTTTTCGAAAGTGGGAAGACTGATCACAGACTCAAAGAGAGCCAAGGCACCTGCGACATCATTGCATTTGTAATAGGCGCGCAACAGCTCGCAATATACAGCAATCGTCTTAGGATCCTGCAACTCGCTAACATAATTCTTATAGGAGTTGAAGATCTCTATGGCAGATTGAAGGTCTTTCTGGAATACTCTGATAAGATAAATGAACATATCAGCTGTGAAAGCGATTTTATCTTGTCGCGCCAAAAGTTCTATGACTTCGAGGACAGCGAGAGCTTTGTCTTCCTGGCATTTCACCGCAAGAGCCTCCAGGAGTGCGTGAAAGACGTCGGATTCGTACTTTGGAGTCTTCAATGCAATACTACTAAAGAAAATATCGAGCGCTATGTCTAGTATAGGGTCGGATCCAGTCTTCGTGATGTAATGCTCAAGTGATAGATCGACATGGCCCAACCGCTCTTTAATAGGTAGATAACGTTCGTCTCGCACTTTTCGTTGCTCGGTAAAAGTCTTAGCGAATGTAGCAACCAACATAGAGTAAGTTTCGTCATTGGGTAAGACAGATTTGAAGATCATATAAGTGTAGATGTTTAATAAGTGACGTACGATCAGTGGAGTGGGTGTTCCGGCGTTAATGTAGGACCGTAAAACCAAGTTGTAACTTTGAACTGAGAGATTGAGATTTTTGCTCTCAACGGTATGATACAAGTTGACCACTTTCTGGAAGTCCTTTGCTTCATACAAGGAAGAAATTTCCTGTTCAATTTCTGCAGCCCGACGATCGTCAGGAGTTGTGGCGGACTCTACCTTAGCTTGCAGCAGATCAATAGTGGGATTCAAATCAGGAGGAAGCTCGTCCTCTGCTGAAGAGGAGGCGAAATGGTTGTATTCTTTGTACACCTGGACCTGCTGGTGCTATATTCGCAAACTGTTAGTCTGATACAAACAAAAAAAGTTCGGCAGAGGGTAACTGCTCACCTTTTCAGTCTCAGCCATAATGCTGGCAGCGGTTGCATCGTCGACTTCGACGATCCGCTCACCGGAAATGTAACTAGCTGTGTCAACACGGTCATCTTCGGTCGGTGGTTCATGAGCGATGTCATTGTCATTTTCAGTGAGAAGACGGCCGGTTGAGAGCTGCCTGGCTTGTTGAATGTTGCGAGAAGAATGGAGGTGTGGCTCTGAAGCTATGAGAGTGGCAGGGCGCAGGTGCGTGCTAGACGCAGCTTTGCGACGTCTGTCATCATCGGACGTGGACGAGGTCGAGACAGAAAGAGAGCCTGCGTTGTAGGTGTTTGCATAAGAAGGAAACGCGGTTCCGTTCGCGGAAGGATGAGCTCCAGAAGACGAGCCGGGGCCGCTGGAGAACGAGTGCTGGACGGAGCGAGATAGAAGCTGCTGAGCCTGCGCAGACGCCTGCTGGCGCGCGAGTTGCTGGGTGGAGACGAAAAAGGCAGGCTGCGCGGAAGTCGCGGTGGAAGCGACGAAAAGATTTTTCGCAAGCGCCGAGTGGCGAGCAATGGCAGCAAAGGACTTGAAGACCATTGTGCTGCGCTTCAGTGCATGCTGCGTAGGCGGGGAGAGGATGGAGGAAATGGGAGGCGCTGGCGACCGTGAAGAAAAACTCGGTGTTAAATTTTGTGTGGGCGGCGCACCGGGTTCTCTCCCGACCTTTCCCGTGACTTACGGCCCAGTTTTTCCGGCCTCTGCTTCGAGAATGTGTTTTTAATCCCCAGACTCGTGGAGATTATTAAATACGTCTAAGCTGTGTTATTTACTCTACAGAGCCTCTTTGTTTTAGTTTTTATCTTACAGTCGGTGGTATAAGCAGGATTGTCACCTTGATGACAAGTGGTCGATGCAAACAATGACTCTTCGACTGACTGGACCTTCCACACAGCTTCTCCGGAGATCAGTCAAAAGGGCTAGGGTGACCAGAACAAGGAATTAACGTCTTGCTTTGAGTCAGAGACGAAAACTGCCCGGGCACCAGCGCGAAACGACCGGTGATGTCAGTGGCATTTTCACCGTCAAGCGAATCGTAGCCCTTCATCCGTCTGTCAGCAATCTTGGGTTGTCATGTATTTCTATGTTCTAACATTTTGTAGGTTTCCGTTAAGTTGCACTGCTTTGTAGCTCAATCATCGGAACGCTGAGTGGCCACACGACTTTCCACTCAACGTGGTCACGTGCACTGACTAATTAATTAGAAGTCACAATGCGGCTTAATCCCGAGCAATTCTCGGAATTAAACGATACTCTACTTTTAATGTCTTATGTATCTCGTAACTATGCTTTTCTAGCAATCATGATAATTCTCTATTCTAATTATTTCTACCCAATCCTTTAAACGCCGTTTCAATCCTGTTGAAATG
>JAJLWK010000194.1:0-22400 GCA_030570675.1 Myxozyma neglecta | reverse complement strand
TACAACTGGCGATCACGATTGGAAGACCACAGCATTACTCGCATATTTTTGCTTGGCTTGTATTTCTTGATTATATTAAAGATTACAAGTATGCATCTGAGGAGCTTTTTCTTGTGTCTTATGAGGTCAACGACTATTCTGATTGCTTTCCATGGAACGAGCTTTTACAATTTTTGACAACTACAACACATTTAGCTGATACGGAGACATTATACAACTCTGATGTATTTCCTGGGTCGGTGCCTGTTAGAGCAGAATGGGCATTTCTGGGCTTGGAATGGGCTCATAGATTTCCATATGAGCTAGGAGTTTCGAAGAACAGTAGTGCAACCAAAAACTCTGGAACTATTGAAGGTGGTGAACGAGAACGAGATCATTATCTTTCTAATCATGCAGAGCAGGATTTGAAAACTAATTCTTTAGCTATGAAATACTTTTCGATAGATCTTGATCTGGATGATGTTGAATATGCTATCGTGAACAATGAAGTTGGTCCTTCTAAAATCCCAGAAAGAGATGTGCATAATAGGCACTGGGATAAAAAGAAAACTGAGCTTGAAGCTTCTACTAGTGTTGACCGACTTTTATGGCTGGCTTTTAAACTATCAAGGGTATGTGAATGGTGTTCTCGAAAGCTGCAAGTGTATGTACTAATCTTACTTGAAGGAATCCCCTTGGTTTGAATATCGACCGTCAACTAAAACTTTTACTTTAAAACCGGATTTTGAAAATCAGATAAAGCGAATGATGCCCCGTACAATCAAGCTTTTTTCGGCCGGATAGGACTTCGTGACGAATAAATTTGCCCATTGATTTAAAAGCCTGATGTTATAGGAGGTTTATCATTGCCTTTGACTCATCAATAGTGATTTTACTTCAGTTGAAGATCACATATATTCTTTGCCATCCTTCACAGAACGTTCTCGTCGCTGTTGCTGGTTTTTGCGCCTTTTCAGGCAAAAACGAAGTGCGACAGAGGTAAGCCATAGAGGTGAAAAGGTGGCCATCAAATGCTTTTTGCTTTGACATTTTCTATCCAAAGCCAAAGAAGCTACTTTGAGTAATAACTTTTGTGTATTTATATTTCATAAAACTGTTTGGATAAATTGAGAAAAAAGTCAAATATGGTGAGAGAAGTTTGACTCTTGGAAATTCTCAGGAAAACATAATACAAGTGATTTTTTTAACTTTTGATCATATATGCATTCTTATGCTCACTAACGTAGAAACTCTGTTTTGCAAATCCTGCATGATTAAAGCTACATTTCAAGAATGAAACAGAACGAAATAGGAAATTTTTTTAAATATTAAATTAGAAAAACCTTGGAGAAAGACATCTCTACTTGACGAGCTTAGAAAACTTATGATCATATAATCGGAGTTTGCCGATACTGCTATTGAGCAAGGTCTAATATAGGTCTAGTTGATTGTAATTTTCTGATCTTGTCATACATGATCACACAAGAAACTATTGCATAAAGATTAATAAGAAGGTAGAGAGATAAATAAAACTATAGAGGTACAGTCAAGACATTAGCACCTATACCTAAATGTAACAGGGCGACGGCCGCCGATGCATCTTTTAGTGCCAACCATTTCAAGTCTAGATATGTCGAATCCAGCTTGCTTGCATTCAAGTATTTATCATGATAGTCTTACCAACCAAAGAAAATAGTCTAATCAATTGCATGTGAGATGTAGTAAGAATTTGTTTGTGCGTTATTCTCCGACTTCTTTATTTTGGCATATCACTTTGCAGAAGCTACAGCCAAATTTTAAAGCAAGGACCTGTAACTCAGCTAGAATCATTTGTAGACGTTAAAAAAGCGAGATGAATAACAAAAAGTAAAGATCGCAAAATAGGTTTCTATTCGACATCATGTCGCTTGATTATCATTTGTAAAAAAAAAATTTAAGCTTTATATTTTTTTAATCTAGACTTGAATTTGAAGTGGTTGAAAAATGAGAACTGCTATCGTAAGTTTCCGAATAGCTTCTATGGATCTGGTGAAAAGTAAACAAAAGCTTTTGTAGGGCTTCGTAGGAGTTGTCCGACATTATGATGTCCGGCAGCATCTAGTTCTATCAAAAAGTAAACCTTTAAGGTTCAAGTGTGGTCGCGTTTTCTACGTTTGATTTCATGAAAGATCAATTAAAGTCGACGTGTTTCTTTTGTAGGTGCTTATTATCCTCAATTCAGAAAGGTGATTCCCTACGCTCAGCGGACTTCGAGGCATCAGACGCTGTCAATCAAAAAAAAAAAGCATCAGTTGCGATAATTTCTAAAATAATTTTCGGAACTAGTGCGCGTGTATATTTTGAATATTTGCAACAAACGGCGCGCACCATTTATCTGACCGGCAATAATGATAGTCTCTGCGGTGGAGAAGACGGTTATTATGGTCAGACGCTGGGAGTACTGGCCATGGTTCCATGAAACCTAGAATGCGAACTGCTCGTGACAATACGCATTTTGAAATCAATAAAACAAAAAAAAGACTTATAATAAATTTGATAGAATTTTTTTTTTGCTTAAATTTCTAATCTAAAGCGAAATGCAACTCGACACAATAGTTGTATTATGAGACGCAAATACCATGATAAGTTTGAGGACGTCATTGTCATTTTCCGAACGCCCTCCTAAACGCCACCAAACAACTACAGCCACTAGTTTACATAAATACTTAATTTCGATTCAACAATGTATCATGAAAGCCAAGAGATTTATCTGAAACTCAATCGCCTAATTCAAAAATATCAGCTTCTTTATGAGAAATGACTTCTCATGGACTTAAAAATCACTTTCAATGTCGAATTCCGACCGAGTAACTTTATAACCCGAATAAGGCTAGAGTATTCACTTACTGCGACAAAAAAACTAACCTGTGAAGATGTCCGAGCTCATTGAAAATAACAAAAAAGTGTACCAAATCGGGAAAAGCCAACCCTCTCACGGACTCCTCTAAGCTTTTCAAACTTTCTCAAAAAATAAAGTTCTGGAAATCAAAGTTAAACCTTATCCATACAGTAGTGACAAGAATAGCAGAGTAAAGAGTGTCATGATCAATACTGTAAATCACTACAAGACAGTTTTTAATGCTTTATACTGCTTGGTAAAATTGCTTAGGATAAAACTGATTAGAAACATGATTAATTCTAAAATTTGGCGATCATTGAAATTCGACTTAGAATCGCCGAAGTTTCTCAAAAACTTTATACAAAACTTTAAAGTGAAATTATCGCTCGTTATCTTTGAAAGTGAGACATTAGATTATCCACAAGTAGAGGCGTGCTCAATTCAAAAAAGTTTAAGCCCTGAACTCACGTGCAAAGAGATTTTGAAGCAACAATCCATTCTATCGAGGCTACACTAAATCCACCAATCAACTCGGTCTTAATTCGAGAATTGGCATTCAATGTGGATGCCTGAAGCATTGCCAAAACTACTTCTCTATTAGTAAGTCTTCGCTGCGGCATCGTGAGGTACAACAAGTGAGTGAACTACGGTGATTGATCTATAACATACAAATTGACGAGAAGTCCACTTACGAATACCAGATAAAGATTGAAAACAATAGACAAGTATTTGAGAAGTACAAATTGAAATGAAACAAATAATAAATGGTAACCACAAATGTATAGCTAAAGCAAGAAAACAACCAACTTATTAACAACCCCGTTTGCCAACGTTTTCTTCTGTAAAATAAAAACAAAGGCTTATTATGAAAAAGAAAAAAAGAAATATGATGAAAAACAACCCGAAACGTGTGTACAAATGCAACCAACATCAAATCCAAAATCAGTAAAAAAATGTGTACGTAAAAAAAAACAGAAACTATACCCCAAACGTCGTAAAAAGCATGAAAGGAACAGAAAATGAAAATAAAGACAATGTCAGAATCATACAAAGCTCTAATATACCATACATCTTCTTGACAGAAGAGCAAATGAAACAAAGGATTGAAAAAGTACAAATAGAAAAAAATAAAATACATCCACCAAAACACCTCATAAATCATGTATGACAAGACATAACATAAAAGGTACAAAGACGATAAAGACCTTATGAGAAAAATTGGCAGGTCTCAGCAAAGCTGCCCAAAACAATTCTGCGAAGTGAAAAAACGCGAAATTAAGCCGCTGCAGAAGAAGATTCAGCGGAATTTGATCGGTTAGCATTTCCGCCGCATCCTTTGACAAGAGTATGTCTTTTCAAAGCGTCTTTCCGCGAAAAGGTCTTATCGCAATTTGCACAAGGGAAGGGCTTAATATCAAGATGGATTCGCTTGTGGCGCTTCAAATCGTGATTGCGGTTAAAACTCTGCATACATTGATCGCATTTAAACGGTCGATCTTGGACAGGAGCTTGCTGCTGCATGTGCGCATGAGGATGCATATGTGGTGGTGGTAAATGTGATAGAGGTGGAGGATAAGGATATCTGTTCTCAAAGGAACGGGGCGATGTTAGCGATGGCCGTCTTACCAATGGCGGTTGTTGTGATTGCTGTTGAGCCTGCTGCGGTTGAACACCTGATTGAAGAGCCGATGGCCATTGCTGGTATTCAGAGTAGTAAGGCTGCTGTGGTTGCTGCTGCTGTTGCGATGCAGCTTGTGAGAAAGAAGGAAAAGCAGAAGAATACTCTGTAGGAGAAGGTAAAAAAGTTGTAGAGGGTGCAGCAGCCGACGGAACCGTATTGTGCGAAGGAGGTGGAATTTGCTGAGACATTGAAGATGGTGGAGGCAGCAGAGGTGCTGGTGGCTGGAAAAATCCACCAGTTGAGTTATAGGAGGAAGAAGGTGTTGAAGAGATGGAAGGAAGAGAGTACTGAGGCGACGAGCCAGAGTATGACATCCTACGCTCAGAGCTCGGAGTTGACAGCGGATGAGCATTGCTATTAGAGGAAGCAGCAGCCCAAAAACTTAAAGATGAAGTATTGGGATAAGAAGTAGAAATTCCTGCCGCTGAAGAATATTGCTGTTCTTGTGTTGAAGAGGTATTAGAACCGGCTGTGTTAGAAGCAGAGGCAGCTGCCGCTGCAGCTGCAGCTTCAAATGTTGGAGGAGTCATCAGAGTGCTTGTTGAGGATGAAGCCGAAGACCCTGACGAGGCTGGGCCGGGAGGAGACACAGGTGCCTGGTTCAATTGATGAAATGAAGGAAGGTTGCTGACGAACGGTCGCCGATTCTTTTGATCGTAGTCAGAAAAAGGAGCTGGAAACGCATTGGCTGGACCAGCAAAAGAGGACACTGAAGATCCTGAATCCCGACGATTGAACATCTGAGTGGAGGAGATAAAAGCCGGAGGTTTAGGGTGAACTGATGATTGCGATTGCGATTGCGATTGCGCCGAAGCAAAAGCAGAGGAACGCTCAGGAAGATGGAACAGGCTCGGGAGCGAGGGTGCCGGCGGGAGCAGCGCGGGGGGAGGGAAGGGAGCTGCCGTTGTGGCTTCTGGAAAAAAGAAGGGCAGAAGAGATGGTGGAGATATCAAGGGCAACGAAACAAAAGAAGTCAGTCCCCGATAAAGTACTCAAAAAAAAAAAGGAGCAAGAGAAGCACGGGCGGGTGGAGAATTGATGGAAAGATATAGTATTTGAATGGGTCCGCGCGGGAAAGGCGAAAAACAGATACAGAGAGAGAGGGAGACGAGGCAGGCGATAGAGACGGACCGGCCGATAACACACAGACCCACAGAGCACGACGCAGCGACGAAAAGCGACAGACGACAGACGACACTGAAAAAAAAATTCAAAATCCAAAGCGGCAAGGCGCCAACGCCGCTGAGTCGCGCGTTCATCCGCCCGTTCGCTCGCGCGTTCGTTTCGGTACGCGGAGGCGGGTGAGCCACGCGATTCAAATCAGGCTTTTAAAGGCGCGCAGCGTGGCTTGTCTGAGTCTTCTTGTTTGAGTCTTGCTCGCGATACGCCGCGTGTCGCATGTCGCGTGTCGCATGCGGCGGAGTCGCGTGATAGCGAGATAAGTGGTGGCTCGCTCGCTCTCTCTGTCTTTTGCGCTTTCCCGCAATGACTCAAAACGGTCGCGGCGCCCAATCAGCGTCGCGGCTCGGGCGGCGCCAGATAAGCTCGCTCTTGTCGCGGACTGCCTGCCCACGGCTTTTCTGAGATAAAGACGACTATAGCTCTCATCTCCACACCACATTGGAACATTTTATATGAATTCGGTAACTTAATTAACCAAAAAAAGATGATTCTAAGTAGGTCCTTTTTTGTTTCTGAGGTAGCATGCATGAACTACCACTACCAAGCCTGTGTCCGTCGATTAGCTCGCGTAGTGTCTCACTTATGTTTACGTTCTCCCCGATACGGCAGTACTTAGCGCCCATCTTCTCTTTATGTCTGCAATCAATTTGCACTTCCTAAACGCTTTAGATTATTGAGGCCGACTCATTTTGAAAGCGCCATGACTGAAAAAAAGGATGGCAAGCGACGAAGCGCGAGCGGTAGCGATTGACGGCAAGGCGTTTGCGACAAGGGACTGAAGCATTGCTGGTGGCACTTGAGAATGGCGCACAATGGCGTCGTGCGCGGTCGCTGTGACCTGCCTTCAAGAAATTGTCCGCTTCATTGATAAATCTCTGAATGGCCCTTGCCCATCTTATAATAAATATAAACCGAGCAGTAACTGTGAGGAGCTCACATGCATTAATCAGTGGATTTTATGTTCGAAACCAGAAAATGTGATGTGAATTAGAAGTTAAAACTTCATAAGTAATGCATTCGTATGTGCGCTTACTGTAAAGTAGCTTCCAATAACCAAATTGGATTTCATTTGATAGTAATCAAGTTTTTCTACTTCCAAGGTCAACTTGCATGATACTTGAAACTGTATTGCAGTCACAAACGCATTTCTTCGCGACTCACTCACTTGACCGCACCGACCTCACCAATACCCCACGACTGTCAATTTGTCTGTACATGACATTCATGAAGCATTTACAACACATGCAAATTTCAAACGCGTTTCGATTGTCCAATGGCTCTCTTCATTGACCCAATATAATCTAAGACAAGAGATAAAGGTACTTTGTATTATTTTTATTTGCTAGTTGACGTTCCCGCCGCCACAAGGCGCCACTAAAGTTTCTCCTCAACTTCATTATACCCCTCAACTTTCGCTGTTTTGGTAGGAATAAAAACATCACACTTGTGCAGAGTGAAAAAACTTTTGAAAACTACTAATAGTGACTAGTTTTAAGTACATTAAAATATTTTTAAAAACATTTGCATAGTCAGTTTGCATTTCACATTGCGCATGAGCATAGAGTTCTCAAATAGTGACGAAAGATGCCTCACAAAGCAGCTTGCTCCGATTCAGAAATTGTAATAAAATGGCCAATGCGGTATTTTAGTTCAGTTGTCGGCTTTGAAGTCTGTGTGTCCCGGGCTTTCGCTCCTGTGCTTTGCAGCCCCCCTTTTCTCTTTTATGTCAGCCGCTGGCTGGGGGCGCTTTAGTTGGCGTTATTGACTCGTTTCAAAGAGGCTTCAACGCATTCGTTTTTTTTTATTTGAATGCAAATGTCAAAATCCGCTTTTTATCTTTGGTTGAATGAGCCTCAGAAATAGATATCTTCATTGTTCGAAATCTGGTGGCCGGGCGAAATAAGCTTACCCGAGCTCACATTGGGCAACTTTTAAGCTTTCGCCGAAAGAGATGGTTTATTACCAGCCTTGAATTTGCGACCCACCCATATCGATTTTCAACTCAATAGATTATAAGATTATCCCTGTATCTCAGTTTTTACAAATTCTGTTACATAGATTTTTGCGCTTGGTATAGGCGTTACAGGTGGCGCTACCTTATTTCGATTGGAAGATAACGAGTCATGCACGTGATGTCGCATCTTCGCAATTCAAAACAGCCCACAAGTCGTTTCTTTTATCGTTGAATAGCCTTCTGCACGACATAAAAAAAAAAAAGTTCTTGTCAAGTCAACGGCAAAAATAAGAGACAAGACTTGAGATATCTTTGAGATATTAGAATCTCTCCACTTTGAAGATCGTTCGATTTCTGTAAGCAATCAAAATTGAGTGTCGTTCGATAGTGCTCTCCATTCTTGTCCTTGACTTTACAACCGATTAGCGTTGCACTATATTCTTTAGTAAGAAGCACTCAAGAATTGGTTCTTGACGACCCTTCAGATATACTGCCATATTTTAATTTTTAGACTTAGATTTTAAAGATACACTAAAATTTACAAAACTGATATGAGAACTTTATGGGATTGCTATAGTATGACTATCAATAGAGAAATAGGGATGAAAGCAAAGTTATCGCATCCATCATTTCAGTGGTACGGTCCTAGTTAGCGAGCGCCCTTTCGCTAGTATCAGTCTCTTTTCGTCGTAAATTTTTCAAAGATTCTCATTGCAATGTAATGTGAAGTGCTTTTGGCACTTAAATCATTACTTATAGTACACAAATAATTAATGCTGTCATCGTCTGTGAACAAAAGAACACACAGACCATCAAGGCTATTTGTTATCAGCGCGGAAATGCGCAAGGCCCCCCTTCTCCGTTAAGACCACACCTACTCGACTTCATTATATTGAAAAAATCAGTCGTACTCGTAAAAGAAGAACACGCCCATCCGCAGGGCTCTTTGCTTAATCTTTTGCTAGTACGATTGCTTATATTTTGTTGCAAGCCTTTCTGTTTTACATTTTCCGCACATTGCAGGAGTCATGAGATTTTTCACGTCATTCAATCCACAATATAAGCTACTAATAATATTAATACACTATAGATAGTAATGCTATCAAAATATGCGGTGAATTATCCGTAAAATACATTGCTGCGTTGATAATGTAAAGCTTAATTTAAGTTGTATGCCGATTTATCCACCTAATGTATCCCTTCACTTCAGATAACAGCAGCTCAGTAGTCAACAGATTAGTCAGGCTTTATAAAATCTGTTACAACAAAGTCGTTACGGCAAAAAGTCGACATTATTTTTCAGCTGCCACTTCGTTAGCCAAAGCGCCACCACCATAAAAACGCGCCACACGGGATACTGGTGTGGGTAGTAGTCATATCAGAAACAAATATACGTGGTGCCCCTTTCCATTTTACGAAATAGTCAGTTTCCGTCTTGGAAAAGAATTTAAGAACGAAAATAATGAAGTGTGAAGCCAAATCGATCAGCTACAAGGAGAATTTAAGAGCGCAGAGCGCAAATATAGCAATGGTAGAAGTCGGAGCGAGAATAGCTTACAGGCTTATCGTGTGTTGCGTTCTCCCCGAAGAGCGACCGCCACCTTGTTTATCATTTGCCCACTTGGACCTCCAAGTACGTTCTTCTTTCATGAGCTTCAAGGTATCAATATTAAAAAGTGCTATTGAACATTACTGTAACAACATGAGACTTAAAACTGCTTCAAAAAATTCAATATATTTAACAGATTGGCCAGCGACCTCATTATATTTCTATCTGCGATAAGCAACTCACGTAAACTTTATTGAAAAATATTAACTTTACTCAAACCTTATATATATATATGTGGCGCACGGCAAAAGACGGAGAATGAAAGGTCATTGGGTTAGGCTTTGTATGATTTTCTGAGAACGTATGGCGCGTCGACGACACGACTAAACGCTCGCCTGAAGTTTTTATTTTGATGCTAAAAGGCTACGCAGCAAAAGTAAACAATTGTTGCTGTGAAAATTTGGTCTGCTAGGAATGTAGTGCTGAAGGCGATGCTTTGAGTCATTAATGAAGTAATAGACTTCAATTCAGTTCCAGTGCCGAAATGTGCCCGAGCACGAGTATATGCGCTTGAGCTGGAGTATAAGCTATGCGAAGAGCGATTTAAAGTAAAAGCCGACTGCCAAAGACAACCCATAGCATGAACAAATATGATGCTGTGAATATACACGGAAGTATGTAATCAGCAGGATTTTAAATTACAATCTATAGTACAAACGCTGAAACTCTCAATAGGAGCAATGCATAAACATGTAGAAGGACTAATAAATCACTACAGAACGAAGTAGGGGCGTAAAAACAGGTCCGTGCTATCATCTGTCTTTCCGGCGGCCCTGTGCGGACGGACCCACAGCATCGATTCTGGCTTCGATTCTGGCTTAATCCCAGTTATCTTCTCTTGTTATCCAATTCGAAGTCTTTACCTGAATAAATTATTTAAAGTACAGCGTAGAATGGATTAAACTCTGGGCATCAAAAATAAGGGTACAAAGAAAAAAAATAGTAACGTCGCTTGCGTCTCCGCCGCCTTCGTAGCCGCCGCCGCCGCCTCCTAGAGTCGGGGGCCAAGCAAAGAAAGATGGCGGACGCTTTGTGCACCGATCGCTCTGTCGCTTCAAGAGATCTGGAGGTAGTTTACAGCATCTCGCTGGCGAATTTCAAATGCATATGGTGCTTAAGGGGAATCGCAGTCGACGAGTGATCTGTTGACCAGAGGACAAAAGAAACTTTGCAATAAAGTTAAGCTCGAAGTTCAAGCTAAAAGGTTGTCTCTTTTCCCCTTCTATAAACTCGTTTGCGTAGCACAAATCAACAACACATCTAGTAAAGCTTCGTAACTTTGTTTTTCGATCAACTTCGCTTCACGCTAAATTATTATTCAACTCGTAGTAGAAAAACCAAAAGCAAATACTTACCATCAACTGACGTACCTTGTTGTTTATTTTACAAACTCCCCACTTATGCTAAGCAGAAAATAAAGTCAATTGTTTATATGTACCCGTTCCCTACGTTCATCATTAGCTTTTCTTCTCTGCAGATGTAGTTGTCTTTATTTGCTTTAGTTAGTTTTTCTCTCCAGGAGTAGTTGTTGCTTAGGGTTGGAGTCTAGCCTAATACATGGCTGTTTAAGATAAAAAAATAAAATAAAATAAAATAAAATAAAATAAATACTTTCCTTAGTGAACTTTATTTGAAGTTCAAGTGCCTTGTCTGCATAGCAAAGGGTTGTTTTAAATGCTTTCATTCGAATTATCATCAACAATCCAAAAAAATACAAAAAGCGTTATAATCTACAATTCAGTTTTCGATTTAAGACACAAGTTTCAACTTAATATTTCAAGCTAACTAATTTATTCTTAAACTGTACAAATTTGGATATCAAAAACTTGACACTGCGAGTTACTTAAAACATTTATAGAACTGAAACTCGTGATGCTCCAACGTAGATCTTCAAAAAAGTTCAACTAATAATCTCTCTCCTCATCGTAACGAACAAGAAACAAAATTACATTTAACTTCAATTTTTTAAATATTTAATTTTTCACCCCCATTGATAAATATATTATTAAATGATTATTTGTGATCAGATCTTTAATCAAGTGACGTTTTACAATGCAACGGCATTGTTTACGGTTCTCATAGTCAAGCAAGAACACATTCTCCTTTACAACGGAAAGTTTTGCTTGGTGGCGATAGTAACACATATGATGCAACTCTTGTATAATGTGGTAACAGGATCTTTATTTCCTTTTCATCGACGCGAAGAAAACCATGGGTTTTCTACATATTCTAAACAAAAGACACATTCATTTAAGCATTTTTTGATTATGAACAAACCATTTCAATCATAGATGAAAAAAAAAAACTAAACGCCACAGCATTTCTCCACTGCAAACAAAAAAATACTTCTGAAGTTAGCTCTTTTTCTTCAATAATCGTTCATCATTATACGCTTCATTCATATAAATATATATATAATCTATATTAATATGTACTTTGCTCTTAGGTTAATCAGTAGTGCTCAAACTGCGTGATCGTTGTAAATTGTCTCCAACGTGTGGAAAACCAATCTCAGCTTTCTGCACTGTATACTGTCGATGTTCATTAACCAAGTTTTGTTTCCAAATTTTCACAAACTGATTAGAACTCAATAAAACATTAGACCATCTTTCATAGACATCTTCAGGAACATGAATTTTCCAATCAACAGCAATCAAAAACGCCATTTCATTCGAGTTGATCTCGGTTGTGCTCAATCCAGATATTTTACTCCATGCTCGTGCACTGTAGTTTTTGTCTTGTAAGTACTTGCTAGCAAGCATTAAACTAGTCAGAAAAGTACGTCGACCGCAATTTAAAGCACCCATGTTCCCATGTAATTTACTGATATCCTGCACATGTGGTCGCAGTAAAAGCAAATAGTATAGAGCTACCTGGAGGGTTGAATAACTGGTTCGTGAACGACGTAAGGTCTCTTCAATAAAAGTGCGCAAAGGAAGAATTGGCGAAGCCGAATCTGTATTTTGCGCAGAATCCTGAGCTGATGGCCAAATATCTCCAATCATTAATGCAGCAGATTCTGATTAGATTAGGTGGTTAACAAAAATTCAAAATATGATTCTAGAAAATAAGAAATGTGCATACCAACTAACGAATTAACGAGTGAACCGCGATGACTAGAATGCTTGATAAGTGACCGAACTGCAATTTGGCTCGAAGAGATGTTTCGCTCGCCAGAGGTAGCTGCAACAACTGGTTTAGCAATTCTACCAGACACAACAGACTTTATTGCTATCGGAGCTGGAAGAGTAACAGGTCGAGCGTTGCCACAAAGAGAGCCTGAGCTAGTGCAAGACGCCGAGTGACGACGATGCAACTCTGGACGTTTAGAAGACGTGACTCGACGCTGCGAGGACACGACTTGATGACGAAGCTCAGGCACATGTTTTTCGAACTGAGAAGAAGGAGACTGTAATTCAGGTTGAGGAAGAGGAAGGAAAGAAAGGTTTTGGGTGTGTGAATCGAGTGCAGGAGTAGACGCGGCAGAAGTGCGCAATGAGGAAAGGGACGAAACAGACGACACAGAAGACGAAAGAGAGGGCGTGTATTCCTCAGATGACGAAGACGATGTAGCGTCTGAATCACGAGAGACGTAATCATGTAATTTGGATCTGTCTTTAGCCGTGGACAGATAAAGAGAGGCCAGAATCTGGGCAACAGCTTGACCAGTTGAGTCCTTCAAATTCTCAAAATGAGATGCATCAACAACACCGTTAACACAAAGCATGGTTCAAGATACTGCAAAATAAAAGTATAGCAAAAGACGAGCCAAATATTTTATCTCTATGAAAAAAAACCAACTAGAAGTATGGCGCAAAGAAAATAAAAGTTGTGGGTGATATACGTTAGAAGAATGTTGATGTGAACAGACTCCAACAGATATATCGAGTAAATAGTACGCTTTACAGGCCTAAAAGACAAGCAAAACGAGGGGTGGTCAGTGTGACCGGAACAAACCAATAACCAAGAGAACCGAATCGGAAGCGGGCAGGTGAGAAAGTCAAGAAAAAGGCCTAATTACGGCACAGAACTTGACAGTCTACGCAGAGAAAGATAGAGGTGATACTCTGATGACAGTCTAAACACGACGCATGCAACGCGGGTGAAGAGAGAAGAAGAGTGAGAGAAGAGGTAAGAGTGATGGAAAGGTGGTAGTCAAGAGGAGGTAATGACCAAATGTAATGAATAGAGCAGCTGCAAGTCTCTAAACGCAATCAAGAGAGGTTATCGCAGATCTTTCAAATCCCAAGATAATAATATGAAGTCCAAGCACAAAAGAGGCTTTAGTAGGCAACAGCCACGACGGCGACAATGACAGAAGACATGATGAATATGAAATAAAATGGAAATGTGTAAAATGATAGATCAAAGTTGAATATAATATGAAATATGCAATAAACCGGGGGGTGGCAAGAGCCGATAAAGCGGCGAAAAGCGTAGACGAGCCGATAGAAGAGAAGAAGAAAGAGAAGAAAAGAAGAAGAAGAAGAAAGGAATCAACTAACTAATCCCAACACACACAACTGAAAATGAAAACAACGAACACCGCAAAACAAAACGCCAGAGGGAGAGGAAGAAGAAGTGAAGAGCAGAAGCAGAAGTAAGCGCGACAGAAAGCAGGAAATGGCTCGGATTATACTTTGCTTCTTCTCGACGTGGCTCAACTCACCCAGCCGCCGCACGCAAGCCCTCTTTCTGTGTGCGTCACGCCTTTTTTTTGCCGCCAGCCAATCAGGGTTTTGTGACTCATGTGGCTCGGAGTACAGATTGCTCATCTTGGGCTGGCTTGGGGCTGAACTATGCACTCGCGTCTCTCCTGATCGTGACTTGGAGCGACAATGCAGTGATTATGGGCTACGATACAGAATCTGAGAAGCTCTCGGGTGGTTTGCCTCAAACAGAAGGCAGCTGATATTCCAGGCGTCTCAATGATGGCTCCTAAGTCCATACATCGCCGCTGTCGGCCAGCACAAATTGGCTGGGGCTTCTAGAATAAGTCTGTGCGCGGCGACGATCGAAGAGAAATGCCGTCACTCTCGCCACTTTCGTCCCGTGACTTGTTACTACGCCTGAACAAACAAACGCCCGAGGGGGCAATTCTGGTCAACTGACTCTGTAAATCAGGTTTATACTTGTCGCTTAATGTAATAAATGAGCATCTGAAATTCATGTAACTCAAAAAATGCTATTACCCCACCGTCCATGCTCGTATATATCAGTCCTTCCAGCCATTTGTGTATCTAAATGAGTCGCCTGATCGCCTGACTAGGCCTTTCTTCCGTTTCTACTCCCCTTAGTCTGAAAACGCCATTCGTTTACGCGGACTTCCTGCAGCTCCAGCGGTACCATCATTATCAGCATCAATAGTTTCATCTCTTGTTTTAGCATCTCCATCAGCCTCTTCGTAGATTTCAAAATCCAGTTTCCGTCGTACGCTGTCCAATCCATGTCCGTACTCAAATAAACTTGTAGCCTTTGCTGGAGCAGACAATGGCCATTTCAGTGCGTCGCGCGACTCGAGTAACTTTCCCACATAATCATCCGCTGCATATTTTCTTATCCGCGGCCGCGGCGGCGTTGCAAACAGAGGAACCTTATCATCATTACTCATATCTCGAAGTTCCTCTATTAACGCCGCAGTCTCTGCTGCATATGCTGCCCTTCGTGGCTCAAACTCCATACTTGGCCTTTCTGACAATTCTGAACTTTTCTCCTCCCGGCTTCGTCGTGGATCGTTCTCTGGTATCACTGCAAACACTTGCCGTGAACCTTGTGAGCCCATCTTTACATTCTCGTAAATACTGCTATGATCAATAACAGATCCCGCCGGTGCTTGATTCTCCTTCTCTGCATCTTTATCGCTGCTTTGATCATTTGTGTAATCTAACTCTTGTGAATCTGAAAAAACTGAAATTCGTGAATGTCTCTTTTCTAATGTTTGACGCGGCGAAAGTGACAGGCCACCTTGCGCATTTTGTTGTCTAGACGCGTATATTTTCCTTCGCTGACCACCAAGCAAAAGCGATTTCTCTTCATCGTCATCAAACACTATAAACTCTTTGTTTTGAAAACCCACACTGCCACTACTGCTTAGCTGTGAACTCTTCTTCAAGGGAGATGACGCGTTACTGCTCGCGCCAGCGCTAGCGTTGTTACTGAATGAAAATGTAAACGCGCCAGATTTACTCGGCGATGGACTGTCCGTGTTTACATCAACTGATTTCAGTGCTATCTTTGACGGAGATGGTGTTCTTGCCCGACTTCTTCTGGAACGCGTCGTGCTGTGCTTCTTTGGCGATACTGTAGTAAAAGAGCGTTAACACTGGAACCACCTGTACGGAGACAAATGCGTACCTGATACATTTCGCTGATGTTCCATCTTAAATATGAGTTTTACTGTCTATTGAAAATAAGTTGTTGGAGTGAAAAGAAAGAAACAAGAGGGGTGTTAAGAATAACGCGAAGAGAGTTTAATGAGTCTGAACAGGGTACAATGGAATGAGCATACGTGCGTCGGCTGTCAGTAACGTGCAATTACTGATTATCTGAAACCACCACAGATATCTAGCGTGACTTTATTTACAGATGTTCTTTTATAAGTTTCCTGTTGACTGAGCAGATCATTTACAAGGTACAGATATCTATTTATCTAATCGTTCCGCGCAAAGGAACTCATAGTACCTTTTTCCTACGCGTCATGACGTATGCCCAAAATCATTCAAACATTCCGCAAACCAAATTAAACCCTTTTTTCGCTCCAAAGATCTTTGCGCTCGCTTCCAAGTTGAGCCAAAATCTTGAAAGAAATCTTGAAGAACGCCACGTCCCCATTCTTTGGACCTTTGCGACAAACGCGCGCTCGACGCGCGTAGCTCGTGATTTATACAAAACCCGTGGGGTGCTTACTTTTATGTTATGTGTATACCGCAGTGTTAGTGAGATCAAAGACGTTTGTTGACAATAGCAACGCGTGAGTTGCACAAAGTTGTTGCTTTGATTGAAAAAAATACGATCTTAGGGTACTGAACATTGTATTTCTTGCTATTTTTAATATTCTTGTAACTGGTGGAAAGAAATCAAACTATGGCGACGACTTATGCACCGCCGGATACTGAATTTCTTCTCAGACTTGCAAAAGACTTGGAACAAGCCTACACATTACTTAGTGACCGGTGTCTTTACGAATCTTCTAAATGGTAGACCTTATAAGCAAATTTGCTGTACTTGAGTGACTGACTGAGTTGTTAAAACAGGACCGCAGAAGCACTAAATGGACTACCAGATCTTCCAGACGATGACCTTATGTACGATGTCGAGAGCGATTCGACAATAAATGTGAAAGCGCTTGAATTCATGCCAATATCTGAGCATCGTCGGTACATTTTTGCCAAATCTTGTTTTGACTGTCATGAATATGATCGTGCTGCGCAAATCCTTGTTAATTGTACGAGCAGCAAATCGTTATTTTTAAAATGGTACGCTCGATATATATCTGGCGAGAAGAAGAAAGAAGATGAGAGCGAGTCTATATTGGGGCCATTAGATGGCGACGCTACTCCTAATAAACAACTAGTACCGATTATAAACGAATTAGAACAACATTTCACCGACTCACCCGAATCTAAAGAAGATCCATTCTTATTATACCTTTACGGAATCGTTTTAATTAAGCATAAATGCGACAAAGCAGCTTTAGAACCGCTGACAAGATCAGTCAAAATCTACCCATTCAACTGGGGTGCATGGCAAGAGCTAAGTCACTGTGTTCAAACAGTAGATCAACTACCATTTGTACTTGCACAGATTCCAGTGACGCACGTTATGGCTAAAATGTTTGAAGTCTGCACATCTCAAGAACTTTTCCAAAGTACAGAACCTGTTTTCTCTGTATTATCACAGCTCGAGAATGTTTTTCCAAAATTCTTGTTTTTAAAGGTTCAAAGAGCTATGCTGTGTTATCATGCTCTCGAATATGGTGATTCTGCTAGATTATTTGATTACGTCGTTCGGATGGATCCTAATCGATTGGATGATTTAGACATGTACTCAAATGTTTTATACGTTACAGAAGAGCGTGCAAAACTTGCTCATTTAGCTCAATTAGCTGCTGCTACTGATAAATTCCGTCCCGAAACTTGCTGTATAATAGCAAACTACTATTCGCTTAAATCTGAGCATGAAAAAGCGGTTGTATATTATCGTCGAGCATTAACTTTAAATCGAAACTGCCTTGGTGCTTGGACTCTAATGGGTCATGAATATATGGAGTTAAAGAATGCAAGAGCGGCAATTGAAAGTTATAGACGCGCTTTGGGAGTTAGTAGTAAAGACGCTAGAGCCTGGTATGGATTAGGTCAAGCATATGAAGTTATCGAGATGTATTATTATTCCTTTTTTTATTATCAAAAAGCTACTGCATTAACGTATGTTTTTCTCTGTATTTTCTGATTGTGATATTTTACTAACGAAACTGTGCAGTCCGTATGATCAAAGAATGTGGGTTGCTCTAGCAAATTGCTTTGAAAAATTAAATCGTCCACTTGAAGCAATCAAAGCCTACAAACGAGCTCTGTCACTCTCAGATATGGAACCTACAATTTTACAAAAACTGAGTACACTGTATCATCAAGTAGGTGATCCAATGACTGCGATGCGCTATAATCAACTATTCAAGGAAGCTGAATCGCAGAGTGAATTGGCGTCTGATATCACGCAAACTCCGGTTCAAAATAGACGTGGATGATTGAAAGTGAAAGAAAATAGCTTGTTGAATTCAACTGTATATAGTTTTTGTGCAAATGTGGATATTGCTTTGTTACGTTTATTGTTTGATAGATTTTTTCTTTGTGCGGCATTTGGCGTTTTAGGGTGAACATTTTTAAGTTTGTTTTATCACTTTAGGTACCATCACTATTACTGATGGAGTTTTAATAAACAGAATGAAAAGAGATATTAAATTAGATGATAAAGTAAATAAAGAAAAACCTAAACGCCTTTTTTAACACTGAGCAGATATGCATAGATAATCAGCAATCTGAAGCGAGTATAACTTAACACTAAAGATACGCATCACGTCTTTTTAATCATACACATTCGAGGTTTGTCCTCAAAAAAAAAATAACTGTACAGCAAACAATCTTAATATTCGCCGAGCATGTACTCCCTTTCAGCAAGCTCGAGCCAGTTAACAACAATCATAGCCTTTAGTAAATTAACTGCGACTCCGCTATGTAATCCGTCATCGGCAAATCTAGTCTGGACAGTAGCGTTCCACATACCCAAAACATCAAATCCGACAGCCTGTGCACGAGCACGCATTTCAAGTTCAAATTTCTGTGAAGCTAGGAGTCCTAAATTCATAACTTTAGAGTCGGGAATTTGTGGACCGGTAGCTCCTGGCGTCAGAAATACTTCATGCACTGATACTGCGCGAGGAATACAGGATATAACAGCATTGCGGACTGATGATAGCCAATTCGCTGTTGCGTCAAGATCAAACTCACTCACGTGGCCATGAGAGTAAATCAGGGCAACTGGCTTTGCATCACGAGTGACCTCGCGTATAAGTTGATGCTGCAAGTCGCGAAGTGCATGTGGATCAGCTGGATTAGTAGGTAATCGGACGAATCTGATAGAGTTGTCAAGATGCCCACCGATAGCAGCACGACAGCACGACAAGGTTTTTCTGTCGCCTTCATCTAAAAGCTGCTTGACACTTGTCGCACGCTTGGCAACACATTCAGAGTTAGAATAAGCATTGTTACACGAGCAGGATAATGCTTGTCTATCGCTGTCAAACATCCAAGGTCGCACAGAGCCATAAGCGGCGTCATTTCTTATCAGTGACAGTAGCCCGCCGAAAACGTTCTCAAGATTCTCATCGCCAATGAAAATTATCTGGCTATACCGAGTCAAAATTGCACAAATTGATCCAGTAGAATGCCACCAAATCGAGCAATCGCGAGCTACATAAGGCGCATCGATCCCAACTCTTCCTCCCATGGAAGCTGAATCGATGAATGATTTCAGGTCTGCGCAGGGAGGTGCACCTGCAGTACCAAAGATAGCTTCACTAGAAACAAAGCATGAATCTAGATTTGTGAAATGTGATAGATGGTTAGTAGCATCCTGCGGTACGCCTGCTGCGCGATGCAGCGAAAGTCTCATTAGATCATTGGTTGTGCAAATATCTTTTTCAGACTCGTTTGGTTTATAGTCTTCAAAAACGAGTTGAGATGATCCAGGTTTTTTTCTCACAAGTCTCTCCAGTGGGGTACTAGAAAAATAGTCTGAAAGAAACGCCAGTGTCAAATAGGTTGTAAGACATAAGAAGATCGCGATCTGAGCCAGGATAATCTTATTTCTCGTTCGCATATTGTCTCTGTGCGGTAACAATAGTCAAAATACGCAACTTACAAGAAAAATTGATCAAATAGAGATATTATGCAAAACAAAAAGGAAAGATGAGAAAGGAGGAAGTACGAACTTGGATGAAGTCGACATTCTGAAATATCGTCTTTACAAGGACCCGTCTTATATGGGTTCCCCGCAAAGAGCTCTGTAATCTTGAAAAAAAAAAGCTAACCTTATATCAAACCTAAACTGTAAGTGAATCACTGCACAAGAGTGACAGAGCTTTGTTAAGATTCGCCTAGTAGATTTCACACAAGGCAACGCGCTCGTGATTGTTCGTAGTTCGCGTTGTGAGAACATCGAAACGTCATTATTAGTAAGGAGAAGCACGTGCGGCTCATTGATTTCTTGGTTACTGAGGCAACAGAGTAAACAGAACCTAATGTCTGTTCTTGGTGATTTATTTTCTTTTTGAAGTGTGAGGCTCAATGCTAAGCTGCAAAGCGACTTTCTACAACAGTGAAGAAGAATAAAAATCAATACACGTATTGGAATTTTATGTTGGATTCAGAGAGATATTGACTAGAGTAGTCATAACGCAGAATAGGATACTGCGAGTTCATTTCAAAAAAAGCAACATCTTGAAATGAATCACTAATCGCATATATACATTCGTTGCTTGAATTTATCAATTTTCTAAATGTCAACCACATTGCAACAAACGCAGAGCTCAACACCGAGTATCCGGGATCATTATGAACCGTTAGAACTAATAGGCCGAGGAACTTTTGGTCAGATTCGAAAAGTTCGGCATCGCGGCGATGGTCACGTATTAGTACGAAAGGAGATATCGTATGGCCGTATGACGCAAAGAGAACGAAACCAGTTGCTTGCTGAATTGCGGATTTTAAAAGGTTTAAGACATCCAAACATTGTTCAGTATGTTCATCATGAAAGAGATCCTGATACAGAAGAAGTGCATTTATATATGGAGTATTGCGGTGGAGGTGACCTTGCTCAGTTAATACGGAATTGTCGTGAAGCTGGGTATGAAATCTCTAAGATTGGTGTGGCTGCGCTAATAGTTACAGGCAACACGTTCCAGAATCTATTATATGGAGTATTCTCACCCAATTAATCCTTGCACTTTATCGATGCCACTATGGCATTGACGCGCCTTCCCTGAGTAATATTTTTGCACCAACGGATGAGCCTCCTGCAATTCCTTCAAAACTTATTCTACATCGTGATATAAAGCCTGAGAACGTTTTTCTTGATGCCGAAAATTCTGTAAAGTTAGGTGACTTTGGTTTATCTAAAATGATAGACTCAGAACATTCATTAGCAACCACATACGTTGGCACTCCATACTACATGAGTCCTGAAGTTTTACTTGATCAACCTTATACCCCTCAATCAGATATGTGGTCATTAGGCTGCGTACTCTACGAACTTTGTGCATTACATCCACCGTTCACAGGCAAATCACATCTTCAATTAGCGCAAAAAATCAAAGAGGGAAAATTCCCTGGTATACCTTCAGGATATTCGACTGCACTACAAAAGGTCATTATGGCATGTCTATCACTGAATCCTCAAAAACGACCCACTACACATGATTTACTACAAACAGAAGTTGTTAGACTTCATAGACGTGAGCGAGAAATGATTGACTTGCATCGAGAATTAAGAGCTCGAGAGGATTCAGTCAATCAACGAGAGCAGGAGCTTAGCTCAAGAGAAAGAGAGATAACAGCTATTTGGGAGAAGAATGATAGATACGAAAAGGAGCTTATTGTGCAGCATCAGCAGATGCAGGCATCATTCGAAGAGGCGGTTCAAACTCGAGCAAGAGAGCTGGTCTCTGAGTACCTTCAAAGTCAGCAGCAACACTTACAGCAGCAACAGCAACAACCGCATGAACTTTACATAGATGAATTCTCACAAGAGCAGAAAGAGTTACTAGAAAGTATAGCCACACCTAAATCGGCTCTATCTACTAGGCACAGTATATCTGATCTAAGGCAAGCATACAATGCAACTAACAGCGAATTAATCGCGTCTCCCATGGATATCTCATACTCGCCTTTTCCAAGTGCATCGCCGATGGGAACCTTCCCAGCTCGAGGACTCGCTGCTGCCCGTACACCAACGAGATTCCGATTGGCACAGAACTCATATATACAAGATAATACTCCAGCTTCAACGTCGCCAATGGTTTTTTCGCCTATACTTGCACGGCAGCGAGCAGCAGCTAATGCAGCTACTACTCCGAGTGCAGGGTACGCAAACACAAGCATCCTAAACAAACGAAAATCCAGGAGTTCAGGTGAAGGTTTACTAGGCAACGGAGGATCTTCTGAATTAAGACAGTTGCAAGCGTTGAACGACAATGTCGATATCAACGCGCAACGACCTGCCGCTGTACAGGGACATGGACTTGGAGCAGCAGCGGCACGAGCAAAAATCATGGCAGCATCAAGTTCCAATAATGGTAAAAAGACTGGACTTGCGCGCACTATAATGGATATTCAACGTGATTCGGTCAAAAAATCAGCAGCAGCGAGAAAAAATGGAACTACATGGCCTTTGACCGCAGATGCAGGTTGCGATGCGTCAAGTCCGTTAACAAAACGATATGAGCGGAGTGCGTAAGAACGGGATTACAAAGGTTGGGCGAGGGAAAGATATGGGGAGTACTGGAGTGTGAGAGCATATGATTGGGATGGATTAGATTGTACAGGAATTAATCGTTCAACTAGAG
>JAJLWK010000193.1:0-22404 GCA_030570675.1 Myxozyma neglecta | reverse complement strand
ACTAATTGCTACTTTTTTATTGCCCTTCTTGCTCTTCGTGTTCTTTTTAGCTTCATTTGTCTTGGAGTTTTCTTTTTGATCGTTAAGCAAGTGCTTTTCTGCAGGTTTTGGTGGTTTTTCGTGCTTGTTTGGGATATTGCTTTCGAAAAAATCAAGCCCAGCTTTGTCTGTGCTTGCGCTTTCTTTGGTAGAACTCAATTTTGAAGTTTTTACAGTATTCGCTACTTTATTACTTTCTTTAAATGATTTCTTTTCAGATTTGTCTGCTGTACTTGCAAGAGCTTCAAATTTGACTGCACCTCTTTTGTTGTTAGGTGCTTGATCGCCATCAAGTTTACCATCGCACAATATATCAAGGCTAACTTTCTCTGACTCTGTTTTATTTTGCTTTTGCTTTTTTTTCTTTTGCTTTGTCATTTCTACATTGTCAATATTCGTAACGTTTGGAGCAGACTGTACATTAACGAGCTGTGAAGCATCGCTCGTATAAAATCTTTGTTTAACATCAGCCGACAGTAAATTCGTACCTCCGAAGAATACTTTTGAAAGTGTTGGTGGATAAGACTGGTATTTAAGCCAGAGTATATAGTTGACTCCACTAAGACATGTTATCTGATTTAATTTAAAGAAACAGGCCGATCTATTACAGTATCTGTTAATCAGCGTCACCATCATATCTGCACAGAGCACCAAACGGAGGCAAAGATATCTAGCTTATTATTTGTAATGAAGACATCATTTTGTTAGTGCTTCTGTATCTAACAATCCATAGATAGTTAATGCTAGTCTGGAATGTAGTCTGCTGACTGTGTCAAACATCGTGTTTGATAGACCGCAGCACCATGTTTCCAGATATGTTTCATTAACGGCAATTGACTAGATCTCAATTGTTACTTTATTAATAAATTTAGAGCTTGAAGCTAATTTTTCTCTATATCTTGTGGTTAGTATCATACAAATTGTACATCATGTCAAAATTTAGAATACATAGCTTCGAATTAGAGATTTTACGCGACCGACGTTATTATTTAGTCTATAAGTTGTAAGCTAATGTCAGTTTACTAAAACATGTTAATACTTGAAACGTAAAGCACGCATAGTTGCAAGCAGCAAGTACTATTTCTAAATCTCATGGTCCTATTAGCACTTTCTTCCGTCTGCTTTAGGTGCGCTACATACACAGCATTTTATTCTAGGTTTGACATGCTTCATAGCAAGCTTAATATATACAAAGATGACTGAATCAACACTTTCTTAATAATTATCATTATAGCCAGGCCTAAACTTTCTTATTCCATAATCCTCTTATTCTATATTTACAAAAGATCGTATACGATCAAAATGATCTTCATTCATATTCTCTGTCACACTTAATCCAAGCATTAAATCCATACGACGGACCAGTCCCCCCATAATACGATAGATTGACATCTCTCCTTATTTCCAGTGATCTGAATGGACATGGGCCGCAAGATACATTTTCCGGGTCTGGTACAATTGCTTCACTTCCTCGAAAGCTGGCCATTTTCCGTGCATAATTTTGAACACCATCAAGGTGAAGTAAGCATCATTTGCGGCATTATGTAAATATCTATTTGGAACTCCTAGCACGCTTAACACGTAAATCAGTTTTGCTTTAGAAAATGGACCTTTCATTGCGCGGAATGATTCTAGAGTATCCAGCATCCTGACATTAGGTAACTTCACGCCCAGCTTATTCAATTCACTTATATCTGCTGAAATTCCGTGACCTAAAAGTACCAGTCGATCTTTGTTAAGATTCAAAAATTCTGAGAGCTCCTCTGCGCATGCCTTCGATTTCATGATAACTGATTCCCCAAACAAAAAATTCTGAGAGTTGTCCGGAACAAAATGTTTATTTTTAAATTTTTTGTTTTCCTGTATTCGGTAGTGTTTAATTGAATGAATCTCACCCAGAGCTGAATTATCAACCGATAGATCCCAAACTGCAACACCCACTTCTAAAATTTTGGTTAAATTTCTTTCAAACATCTCCACATCAATCGAAACAATTAACTTTTCTCCCTTTTCAACGATGGCATCTGCTTCTGCCGCCATTGCCTCTCTTTTAGTTTGTGCAGCAAGCAATTTTCTCATTGTTCGTTGCTCTCGATACCATTTTTCTATTTTCGCTTTTTCTTTTGCCGATTTTTCTTTTGCCGATTTTTCGGCTGCCAAGGTTTTCTCCTTTTTATTATTATCCTCAGCATCTTCAGCAGAAACAGCGGAACTTGACAAAAGCTTATCCACAGGTTTGATAGCTTCAATTATATCAGGAGGTTTATCCATCATAAGTATACCACTTGGTCTGTCGCCTTTTATTATGCGTATGAGCAAACTTGGGTCAAAATCCTTCTGCACAGAGGTTCTCATCTTCTGCCTTTTTACTCTTGGAAATAAAGAACTGAACTTTTTTGGAGCTTCACCATATCCTATTTCCAAAGCAATCTGTGAGGCTTTGGGAAGCTCCCGTGAATTCCTATTCATTTTCTTTTTTGTTACTTTCTCTGATGTGTTGACATCGCCAAATGCCTCAAATTTCTTTGTTTGTGCGTACAACTCATCAGTCTTTTCATTAACACCTATATTATTCAATTCTAGATTGGTAGTCTTGTCTGTATGAGATGAAATTACTATGACTGTTTCGTCCGTAACTAAATCTGACTTGGAAACGTCCCACTCTGCGTCTGTCCCTATCGAAGACGCAGGCTTGCTATTATTGATGGCAATGGTATAATTCGCCCAATTGATTCTCATTACATACGATGCCTGAGATTTGGCGTAATCTCGCAGCCCGGTAGTATGTTGCAAACCATTTGCTGCTTTGAAGTAGTGCACATGGTATCTTCTTTTCATTAAAACACTTCCAGAAAATAAAAAGCCTTCCTCTATGCCAAATAATACCGCACGTCTTAACAGACCATGCTTACCACTTATACGGACATTGTGTTGCTTCCGTATCATTTTAAGTAATGCTAACTGTCCTCTCACTGTTTTGATAGTCTGATTTAAATAATCTGAGAATTGACGAGCAGCTCAGTTCTTTGCTGGAATTGTATCACCCCCAGCCTATATTATCCTTCCAAAACCTGTTACACTATTCCTTATAAAACAATAATTCAGAACAAAATGACACCCTATCACTCTGGTTTCATTCTATTCAATATTACTCTGCGAATTTTTAGCAGTTTAGACTATGAAGAGCGCGAAATAGGACGCTTAAATTTCTGCGGTTGTTCATGAGCGTGTGGATTGCACGTGATTATTACAGAACTCGCAATATTCAGCGGAAGAAACATAGATAAAACGGTCACTACAATCTGATATAACAAAATGCCTGCTACAAGCTCAGCAACTGTTTTTATTCGTCAATCTGCTCTTTTGTTGAAGGCGCGACCTACAACTGTACGTAATGAATTACTATACGAGTCTCCAAACTAACCAATAACAAATTCAGACTAAGATAACATATTCATACAACACAGACAAGAAGACAAAAAGAGGAACTCTAGCAGTAAAGACATTTGACCCTGTTTCCGGTGCCTGTTTTAGATTAAGAACACGAAAAGCAAATGAGCTGAATCGTATTTTGAGAGCTTTAAATGGTCTTGCTCTTGTTCAGGCTGGTCTTGACTCAGGAGCAGATTTATTGGCTCCGCCAGCTCAGGAGTAACCAAATGAAGATGTTTGCGTTGCAAGTAAATGTACGATAGAGAAGGAGAAATATTGGAAACAAGAGAATGTATTTGTACAATTCAAGTTTAGGAAGAGCAGAAATCTAGTATTTTCAAAAGTCATTTCTATTATACTCTATTCATTTATAAACATTGAAAATTTTACAGACGTTAGCATTTATGCAAACAGCTCAGCGATATCCAACATACGACCATCCATACCCATTGGCGCAACAATCATTGCACCGAAGGGCAATTTAGAAGGTCCGACTTCACCTGCCTTAACACTAACAGCGCACATCTCGAATACATTGGTAATCTTGGTGAATGCTCCCAACTCATTGTTGACCTTTACAGGATCAGAAGAGACGTCGCTAGTTGATGGCTGGTATGGTGCAGTGGGCATCAAAAGCACATCAACGCCAGCGGAGCCTTCAAATTTAAGGTAAAGCTCCGTTTTAAGTGCTCTGAGAGCAGCCATGTCTTTCATGACCTTGACAGCAGAAAGAGAGGAAGCAGTAGCGGCGGTGGCCTCGTAGATTTTGTTCAAAGTAGCATTCTCACTCGCGGTGGCGCCGAAAGCAATTCGCTCAGCATCAATAATTTCCGAGGCAATTTCAGTAGCCTTGGTAATTGAGCTCAAATCCATAGGCACAAGAGTACCGCCTAAACTCTTTGCTTTCTCAACAAACGACGCTAAAGCTGACTGATACTCCTTCGAAACAATAGAGAGATCTTCGGGAACCGCAAATCTGAATCCACCCTCTTTGGGACCTCGGAAATCGATAGACTTGATAGGAATAAATCTGTCCAAAACAGACTCAGGGTTGGCAATATCTTGGTGCCGCATCTCAGCAAAAACAACACGAGCATCGTGAACAGTGTTGGCAATCACAGAGATTGAGTCGAACGATGGTGCGAACTTTGTGATATGATCAGAAGGGAGAAGTCCTTTTGTTACATTGTATCCCACAACACCACTGAAAGCAGCGGGAATACGTGCTGATCCGTCAGTGTCGAGAGCAAGAGAGAATGAGCCTAGGCCTTTTGCAATCGCAAGAGCAGATCCAAAACTGTAACCACCAGCTGCGTACTCAGCACTGTATTCGCTGGTGACCTCAGCAGTTGACAAAAGACCAGTTCCAGAAGCCTCGATCTTGGTGGTACCGATGAGAATAGCACCAGAAGCAATAAGTGCTTTTACTAAGCTTGATTTCTCGACATCGAAGTTTTCACTGACGGTGAAGGGGATACCGTAAAAGTAGGGCATGTCAGCAAAGCTAGCTTCGACGCCGGCCTCAGGTAAAGTCTTCAAAGCTTCTGACTTGTCGAGAACGGTTTTGAAAACAGATCTGGTATCAGCCTTGACAATTTGCTCATAAACGTAATCAATAACTTTGGCAGGTGCGAGTTTACCTGATCGGTAAGCAAGACGAAGAGAAGAAATCGAAATGTCAATATCTGATGCGACCGATTGAGGAACTGCAACGGTAGCGGCAAGATCTAAAAGCGGTTTGGAAGAGCAGGTGTATCCCAAAAGACCATCAAACGCGGAGAAATGCTTCATCGCAGCATCAACAATTTCTCGATCAAATCCACTGGTGCAGTCAGTGAGAACGCAAGTCTCGAAACCATGATCATTGGCCTCACGGAATGTAGTAGCAACGCAGCACCTCCCTCAGTTAGTACATGAAATATTACATATGACAGAGACTTAAGACAGCTTACTCAGTAGTGACACCGGCGAGAAGGATGTGAGTAATACCACGGCTGACGAGCATTTGGTGGAAGTCAGTGTTGTAGAATGATCCTTTTCCTGGCTTATCAAGAACAGGTTCGTCCTTCAATGGCTTAAGAGCATCAACGATATCGTGACCATCTGAGCCACGAACAAGAAGACGACCCATTGGACCCTCAGTTCCAATGATGAGTTTATGTCTGTCGGGGTTGGTCATTTGCTGGCGCATGCGCTTTGTGGGAGGACAGTCGGAGAGATCCTCAACATGACCTTCTCTAGTGTGGATAACGTGCAGCCCCAGTTTGCGCGCAGCAGCAATTGCCTTCGCTGTGGGCTCAATCACAGAAGAAACGGTCTCAAAGAGCTCTTCAGATGGACACTGGAGGAAGCCGTAACCACCCTTCAACAAGAAGTCCTTCTGCATATCGATAACGACAAGCGCAGTTCGCTCGATAGGCATCTTAAACGCCATAGGCAAAGCCTCTGAAAGCTCTAATGAAGTCATTTCTACTCAATTGACTCTTCGAAGTTTTTCTAAGTCAAAAAAAAAGCACAAAAGCGAAAAAAAGAGCAAACACCAGCTCCAATACCAAATTGTTCACGGGCTCTCTGTTCACAGACCTCCAGATACAATGAACCTTAATCTGAAGGTTTTGAGATTGGGAGATGAGTTTCGCCGGCGGCCTCCGGGTAACTTTTTGTAAATGAAACTGCTTAAAAAAACCTTATAATGAGAACCTTAAATATTGTTTGGGGTTTTGACGCGTTCACGCGTGTCTGTTTGAGTTCTGACGCGTCGCTTTGTTACTTTTGTGCGAATTCGGTCTTTTCACGTTAACCAGATTTTTGAGAAATCTTGAATACAAACCAAACGACAAATATACATCAAAGTTCCGAATTTTCTTTAAACTATTGTTGGTGTATGAAAAAAGGTGTAACGTGCAGCAACAATGCACATCAAACAGGTGCGTTTCTGCTAGTTTTTCAAAGTCACCAAGAAAGTCAAATTAACATTCTACTATAGCTTGTAATTCAAGGATTCAAATCATATAAAGACCAAACCGTCACTGATCCGTTTAGTCCAGGACATAATGTTATTGGTATGTGATGCGTTGCTCGTGTGTGGAGCGTAGTAGCAGTGAACAAGGCGCGTTCTAACCATTCGACAGTTGGAAGAAACGGTTCCGGAAAGAGTAACTTCTTTGCTGGTAAGTAGGAGTTTATTTATTGCGCAAAGCTCTAGTTAATATGAATAGCCATTCGGTTTGTTTTAAGTGATGCATACACACATATGTCGCGCGAGGAGCGTCAGGCATTGCTTCACGAAGGATCCGGCACAGCGGTGATGAGTGCCTACGTCGAGATTATTTTTGATAATTCTGATAACCGTTTTCCGGTGAGCGATCTACTGTACTGTTTATGCTCTTCTAACATGCAATGTAGACGGGTCATCCTGAAGTCGCACTTCGTCGCACAATTGGCTTGAAAAAGGACGAATACTCTTTGGATCGCAAGAGTGCTAGTAAATCAGATGTCAATAACTTACTTGAGTCTGCAGGATTTTCGCGTGCAAACCCGTACTACATTGTACCGCAAGGACGAATCACTGCACTTACAAACGCTAAGGATTCTGAACGTTTACAGCTATTGAAGGAAGTTGCTGGTACACAAGTGTATGAAACACGCCGAACAGAATCACTCAAAGTCATTTCCGAGTCATCTGCGCGTAGAAAAGAAATTGATGAGCTCTTGCAATTTCTTGATGACCGATTAGGTGAACTTGACGCTGAGAAAGACGAATTGCGCGAGTATCAAGAGAAAGATCGTGAACGTCGATGTCTTGAGTACACTTTACAGGATCGAGAGCTCAGTGAAATTAACTCGCATCTTGAACAGCTCGAAGAAGATCGTATGAGGAATTCGACTGTCAATAACGATCGAATGGGTGACTTTGCGCAGCGTGATCAAGATATTCAAAATCTAGAGAATGAAATAACAACCTTGAAGCAGCGCATGGAATTGATTAAAGAGGACCATACCCAACTTGAAGAAGAGCGCAACGATCTCATGCGTTCTCAGGCACAATTTGAACTTCAACTCAAAGATGCTCGTGACAATCAAGACGAATCAGCGCGCATAACTGCAAAGCGGCAAACTGACTTTGAATATGTTCTCGCAAAAATCGCTAGTAGTGAAGCAAGACTTCACGAAGTTGCACTTGAGTTTGAAGCTGCACTGGCTCAGGAGAATGAGACAAAGAATCAACTCATTCAGGCTGAAGAAAGTCAGCAACGACTATATGCTAAGCAAGGACGTAACGCTCAATTTAGTACGAAAGCGGATCGTGATAGATGGCTACGAAACGAAATAGCTGACATTAAAACAATAATATCTCAGCGAGAAGAAATTCGAGATGAGGTGCAGTCCCAATTGCGCGAATTGAATGAACAGCTCGAGAATGTGCGTTTCCAAATTGCACATGCTAGATCAAAGCTGGAATCGTCGCAAGAAGACCTTGACAATCTGCGAAATCAAGAAACAGAACAGAAAAAGCTTCGAGATCAGCTATTTAACCAAAGAAAAGAACTTTGGCGTGATGATTCAAAAGCAAAGCAAGCTGCAGATGGTGCCAGACATGAACTTGAAAACGCTGAACGATCATTCTTAAAGACCATGGATCGCGCAACAAGCCAAGGTCTTCAGGCAGTTCGACAACTAACTGCTTCGCTAAATTTGAGTGGGGTCCATGGACCTCTTTGCGACCTTTTTGAAGCAGATGACAAGTACAAGACTGCCATTGAAGTGACCGGAGGCGCTAGTCTGTTTCATGTAGTCGTTGATACTGACGCAACTGCTTCGATTTTAATGGAAGCCTTAACCCGTGATCGCCTCGGACGAGTAACATTCATGCCATTGAATCGTCTACATCCAAAATCAGTTGATTATCCGGATTCAGAGGAAGTGATTCCACTGATTGCAAAGTTGCGATACAAACCTGAACATGCGAAGGCTATTGAGCAAGTCTTCTCCAAAACTATTATCTGCTGGAATCTAGATGCAAGTGCGCAATATGCCCGTACTCATGGTCTCAATGCAATCACTTTACAAGGAGACCAAGCCAATAAAAAAGGTGTTTTGACTGGTGGTTATCATGATATGAAACGATCACGTATTGATGCTGCTAAGAACCTTCGATATTGGCGTGAGTCTTACGACACGTTACATCGAAACGCTATTGAGGTATCAAAGAAAATTTCAGTTATTGATCAACAGGTCACCCAAGCAGTTGGAAATCTTACAAAACTTGGACAGCAACGGGAGCAGTTGATTTCAAGTTTGGGGGATGTCAAAGATAGTTTGAGAATTAACACTGGTCTTGAAAGTTCTCTGGAAGAACGTCTTTCTTCTACTGTACGTTATAGATGGTTTATGGATATTTACATTGATCTAACTTTTTTTAGAAACAAAACTATGAAGAAGCAGTATCGAGACTTAATTCATTAAATGCTCAGCTTCAAACTTTAACAACTGAGCTCTCTACTAAATTTACAAAGAATATCACTCCTGAAGAACGCGAGACCTTAGCGCAGTTAACTATTGAGATTCAAAATCTGCGCTCTCAAGACGCGCAATTATCGAGTAAGAGAGCGGACCTTGAACAAGAAAAATTGCTTTTAGAGCTTGAGCTTCGTCAGGTTCTTTATATGCAGCGTGATCAGTTACGAACAGAAATGCTGGAAGATAACATATCAGGAGGCTCGCAAGATACCCAAGCGTTGGAAAACTCTCTGACAGAAATATCGACACAGATGGACATTATTAATGCTAAAATTGAGCAACTTGACACAGAAATCGAAGATTTAGAAGGAGACATTCAAGCTCGAGAAACAGAGGTCTCAAAGCTGCAAGCGCAACAGGTCAATGATGCCAAAGCTATTGAACGCGATCAAAAGAATTTGGAGCGTGCAATGGCAAAACGCGGTATTTTAGTATCACGCAAAGAAGAGCTGAACAGAAAAATTCGTGAATTAGGCGCTCTTCCAGAAGAGGCATTCGACAAATTTGCCAAAATGAAATCTGAAACTATACTTTCTAGATTACATAAACTCACTGAGGACTTGAAGAAGTTTAGTCACATCAACAAAAAGGCTTTTGAGCAATACTCTAGTTTCACTAAACAGCGGGATGGTCTAATTGCGCGAAGAAAGGAGCTTGAGGTTTCGCTCGAGTCAATTGAGGAGTTGATTGAAGTATTAGATCGTCATAAAGATGAAGCTATTGAGCGTACTTTTAAACAAGTGTCGAAAGGATTTGCAGAGATCTTTGAAAAGCTTGTTCCAGCAGGTCGCGGAAGATTGATCATGCAACGCCGTACTGATAGTCGTGAATCACCTGACGACGATGACTCTGACTCTGATGACGATTCATCTCAAAAGGACTCAGTCGAGAACTACATTGGTGTATCAATTTCGGTATCGTTCAACAGTAAGTCAGATGAGCAACAGCGAATCGAACAACTATCAGGAGGTCAAAAATCTCTTTGCGCGCTAGCTTTGATTTTTGCTATTCAACAGTGTGATCCTGCGCCATTTTACCTCTTTGATGAAATCGACGCAAACTTGGACGCACAATACCGTACTGCAGTTGCTTCAATGATCAAACAACTTTCCTCCTTCAGTCAGAATGATGGCAGTGCTGCTGAAGGTGGTGGTGCCCAATTCATTTGTACAACATTTAGAAACGAAATGATTCATGTCGCGGATAAATTCTATGGTGTTTTGTTCAATAACAAAATATCCAGTATTGCATCGATTACTCGTGATCAGGCTTTAAGTTTCGTGGAAGGTGAACAGCCACGTTGAGAATCTGTTGTATAGCATAATGTGTTTTTATCTGGTGTTTTGCTTTCTTGGTTGCTCTATCTGCTATTTTAGTTATTAGTGGTGAAATGCTGATTTATTTTATTATACAAAAAGACATAATTTAATTTACATATATACCGGTCCTAAGCTTTCGAAAGCTCCATTTATAACATGTTATTCGCCTGAAGAAAAACAAACTCCACGTTCATAAACTCTAACGAATGAACAAACTCTTCACTGTTGCAGCCAGCGTGAAAGCTATCAATCTAAAAACACTCTCCATAGTCTATCAATGGTAGTATCCGTTGGGATGCTGCTGCTGTTGTTGCTCCGGTTGTTGCTGTTGTTGCTGCTGCTGCTCCTGTTGCTCCTGTTGCTCCTGTTGCTCCTGTTGCTCCTGTTGCTCCTGTTGCTGTTGCTGTTGCTGTTGCAGTTGCTGTTGATGCTGATGATGAGGTTGAGGTTGATCATGATGATGATGCTGTTGTTGCTTCTGTTGCTGTTGCTGTTTTTTCTGTAACTGTTGAGCTCGAGCTTGTTCATTTGCTTGTGCGACGGTAGCAGCGATTACCAAAGGATTTTCCGCTGGATTTGTGCTTATAAATCTCGAGCTTGTTGCATTGCTTTCATTGTATATTGGCATCGCACCGGAAGTTAGTCCAAGCCCGACAGAAGAAGAGGACAAAGATGATACTGAGCTCGTAACAGTAGCTGTAGAAGTAGCAGATGTAGATGAGGATGTTGAAAATGACTGCTGTAAAGTGCGCTTTTTCTTTTTAATGATAAGTGCAGTAGTGTGGAGAAAGTCACTCCACGAACGGGACTCATCGGGCAGTTTGTATTGCTGAAGCTGTGGTATTGAGTTTGGTTTTTGTGGTCGAATCTGTGATTGTAATGGTAGATGTGCTTGAGGCTGAGGTTGTTGTTGTTGTTGCTGCTGTGGTGGTAGTGGTGGTGGTGCCTGAGACCAATGAGGCGTAGTGACAGGTATTGACTGCGCGCCATTTGGAAGATAAACCGAATGCGTTGGCATCGAAGAATGACCCTGCAGACCGGGTAGAGTAGGAAGAGGTAGAGGTGGATGCGATGTAGGATAAGGAGAAGCTGACGCAGCAACGGCCACTGCAGATTGCCAAAGGTAGGGATGATTGTCAGAATTTGCTTGAGGCATGTAGTTTGCGTATTCAGATGACTGCTGCGATTGCACTGGCGCTTGTGGCTGCGTTTGTGTAGGTGGTGGGAGAATAGTAGAGTTTTGCGCTGGTGGCGGATACTGATATTGCTGATGTTCAGGGTTCGGAGCATTTGATAGATAAAGTTGATGATTATCAGCATACTGGTTTGTGTGCAGTACATTTTGTTGATGCTGATGCTGATATTGTGGATAAATCTGGGAATAATATTTCGCATTGTACCTATTTTCAATGATAATGATAATTTCAGCAGAAACGAATGATATCATTTCCTTGATTCTGTTGTTGGTAGCATCATTTGAGCTTGCGTAGGATGAGAAATAGCTTAGTGTAATTAATACCACTTCTATGTCATTTTTCAATCGCTGAATATCATCTATACTGGTATCTTTGGCAGCCCATGCAGTATAGAGAAGAATACTCCATGCCAAAAGAGTATTATTTAAATTAAAAGAATTCAACTCTAAAAAATTCATCTTCAGAAGATCCTTTAAGGTATGAATAATCTCTCTAGAAATTGAAATGTCGATCTTTTGTGTGGTCTCGTTAAATACTTGATCATTTGTCGTCGAGCAAGAGGGATGCCTTATTAGCAAATGTATCTCAGTATATACAATCCATAAAATTCCTGAAAACACTTGATCATTTAATTCGGGATTAGCCACAGCCAAAAGAGACAAATTAGGTAACTGAAATATTGAGGAGATCGTCGTTTTATATTGCACTAAGCGTGTTTCGTATTCATACACTTTTCTTTCGTACTCATCTGCTGAAAGTTTATTTGCGGTAAAAAGAGTCGACATGACTTCTGTTGAAAGGTCTACAAGGTCGAACAATGCAAGCGCAGGACGGAAGGAACATACTGGTTTTTTCTCTTCGTCAACGTCGTCTTTAACGCATATCGGAATTGCTGTATCGTAATCATTATATGCTATTGACATTGGATATCCACATATTGAACAAATCAAACGATCTAAAGATAATAGCGAGTAAAATATTCTCTTTTTCAATTGTGAGGGTTGAGTGTGCGTTTCTGACTGTGGGGGCTCACGATGGAGATTTAGCTGGACAGCCAATGTCGTTGTGATTCTTGTAAGTGTCCATAATTCAGTGGGACGCGAAGAATGGCGAAGATATACAATAACCAGCAAAAGACCTTGAACACTTGATATATGAGGGGTATAAAACATTTCAGGTAATAGATGCAACACCTTGTTATAAAAACCTTGAGCGACATTCTTCTCTGTAGCCGCTATTGCAAAAATCATGTGCATTATAACAAACGATGATGACGATTGGGTGTAATATTCGTCTAAGCACATGCGGTCAACTTCGTCACGAAGCCACGAAAGCTCGACTATAGGGAGAATAGGATGAACCAAAGTCAGGTATGTTGATAAGAGGATTTTGGCGTCAGTATGAGATGGTTGTGGTTGAGTTTCGTGAAGCATTAACGGTTTTTCGGAACGAATGAAACGCAGAAGGTTGACTTCAGTCGACGGAACATTGAACGGGATGCGCATACCAAACACTGCATAATTAGCTATATCAACTTATAACACAATTGCATCACATACATGAATAGACGGCCATTTCGTCTTCCTCAATATCTTCTTCGTCAATTTGCTCCCTATCGTCGACCATTGCCTCATCTCCACTGCCGTCACTACTTCGGACCGGCGGCACATTGAGCTTCAAGCTTGTTAAGCTCTCAATAGACGGTAATCTCTTAGCTGCCAACTCATCCACTCTCGGTAGCCTCTTCAAGTCTACACCCGGCGCTACCTCAGCTAACGCCCTCTCCAGCTCCGCGATGCGTGCTTCCAAACCATCGACATACCCTCTTGGAAGCGGCTTCCGGGAATTCAAATCCGTATTTGTACAAGCTGCACGAGCAAGTGAGCACGGCGTACATGCGCCAGCTGTAGCAGTACACCGTATTTTCCTCGCTTTACATCGATCACAAGCTTGTCCAGTGCGGGTACTTCGCCTCTTTTTCACCTCGTTTCTGTCCATTTTAAACGCACCGGGTTTTCATTTATCTGATAATAACCATTCCGGTTGTGAGTTCCCAAAGTTCTTTTTGCTCCGCGGGGCTCTGCACCTGTGAGGCGCGGCGGTGGCGCCAGCCTCGTTCCGCGCGGCCCGGATCTTTCCGTTGACTTAAGGTCCGGCAACTTCCGCTATTCTGTTCCGAAAGTTTTTGATTTACTTTCTAATATAAAACAAAATCAAAAATCAACCGAAAAGTAAATAGATGGTGAGATTTTGGGGATTATGGAATAGTAGCAGTCTAGAACTCCAATTGTTTCTGATAATCAGTTGAGCAAGATCAATTTTTGATCTACATGATTTGATCATTAAATTGATTCTTTCAACAAACCAGAATAAATTGAAATTCATAAATAACTAGATTAATTATTTAGCAATAGTTGCTTTACTATAAAATGATCTAGAAGCTGAAATGATCGAATAAATTAAAATTACTCTTCGCCAATGAAAATGAAAATGAAAATGAAAAAAAAACTTATGGGTCTGGAAATACATGTGTTTCCCGTCAGATAATAGACGGCAAAAAATAGCAGTTTGTAGTAATGGTTCTATTTTGCTTATGTTTTACTTTTGCTTTGTTTTGTTAAATAATCCGTGTAAAAGTGTGGTATATGTGATGGAAAAATCTACAGAAGGCCAACAGATGCTTTGTAAATGTCATACCCTCAGGTGAATTAATAATGCTAAAAATACTAATAGTGATTTTTTCAGGTGTAACCAAAGAGAACCATCCTACTGCTGATCCAGTTTTGAGCTGTCAACTATTTTATATTGTCACATACCAAGTTTAGATATTTTGATACTTTGATTACAAGAAAAACAGAGTTACTTTGATCATATCAATTTTGAAAGAATGATTAAAGTATCTGCCTGAATTTGGCTGTAATCAAAAATATTCAGTGCAAAATTCAATAGATATTAGTATTTACGCAACTGACCAAGAGCAAAAAAATCAGACTTTAGCCTATTTTTCCACATTCAAAAAAGATTAAAAAACCCTCCAGTTATTCTGAAGCATAAAAATTAGTTCAAACCGCTTTGTGATCTAATTTGTCATTGATAGTACAACTTATTGAACAACTATTTGTAACGTACTTTATCAGTTAAACTAACTAACTAACCAGCAAGCTTGGATTTAACATCATTTTTTTATATTTAAGCAGTAGATTGTTATGGAACTAGAATCATATTATGTAAAAGTTTGGAACTTCTTCACCTTTTCCAGCCCAACATCTGAGTCGTGACAAGTCGCGAATACCCTTTAATACAAGCCATGGAAGTCACAAGCACCCTTCAATTGCAAATTATTGCCTTGTAAACCAACTTCATTGTAAATACAACTACCGGTTTTTTCACTACTCTTTTTGATTCTGTTTTTCTGACTGTGATTGCAGAAGTTTGTTGAAGGGTACGTACACATTTGCAAGTGAATACACAATCTTGAATGATCAGTTTTACAAAACTTTGTAGAAAATTAGAAAAAAAATATAAAGAGTGCTTTTAAGAACCGAATGTCAAAAAAAAACTGCGACTAGAAGTGTACTGCGTACTTAACTTTTACTGATTCTCAAGTTTTGTTAAATAGCAGACACTATCGGAAGCAATTACAGCGTCAAACCTCCAAAAAAAAAAAGGGGGATAATCAACCTAAGCAAAACCGTCTCAAATTTATAATATCTGCAAACAATGACACTATAAACCAACTTGTCCTAGTATTACACTATAATTATAAAATAAAAAAATTAAAATGCGCATTCAATTGTTTCTGATTCTTGAATTTATTAAATTGAAGGTAATTAGAATTTCTAACTCTCTAAAACTTAAGAAAATCATCAACTAAAGCACAACTCGTCTCAAATAAAATATAACATCTGCAATCAAACAGGACACTATAAATTATTTTGCCTTAATGATCTAATATTAATAGCCTTATATGTTAATTTTACAACTATAGCTATTTTAATATAATATGCTGCAGTGAATAGAGAAATAGATTAATGATTTTGCTTGCGTTGACTGATTGAGAGAATCTGATTGATAAAGTATATTACGAACAAACGAGAAAATAAAAAAATAAAAAACCAAAAGAAAAAAGTGAGAAGTGAGAAGTGAGAAGTGAAAAGGGAATAATAAATTACATGAAAAAATGTTTTAAAAAGCTGTAAAATAACTTGAAATTAATTTACCTATACAATACATAAACCAAAACCAAAAACAAATCCAAAAACAAAAATCCAAAACAGCCAAAAGTGAATAGTGAAAAGTGAGAAGTGAAAAGTGAGAAGTGAAAAGTGAGAAGGGAATAATAAATTAGATGCCTTAAAAAGCTGTAAAATAACTTGAAACTAATTACCTATACAATACATAAACCAAAACCAAAAACAAAAACAAAAATATCCAAAACAACCCAAAAAACAAACAAAATAACAAAATAAAAAAAAAACAAAAAAAGAAAGACTAATAAATAATACGAACACGCCCTTGCCACAATCCACTTCCAAATCCATGACCCAACAACTCCTTATATACATTCCCCTTCCCCTTTCCGCGCGCACTAGTATCAACAACATCAGTCAACCGCAACAACTCCAAATCAACATTTTTACACTGACTTAAATCCAACACCGACAAAGCCAAACAGCCATTACAAACCGCATTAACACCAACATTCGTAACTCGAACACATCCTCGTACACTTAATTTCCGCAATTCAACAAGATGTCGTCCAAGTGCTTCAAGACTCGTATCTGAGACTGCTGATCCGCAAAAACTTAGGTCTAGTGATTGAAGTTTTACACAGCCTAGAGCGAGAACTTCGACGCTGACGTCACTGAGTGCACAACAAAATGAAAGATCGAGTTCTTGGAGATGTTTAGCAGCACCTGCTAACGAGATAATCGCACGATCGGTAAGAAATGTACAATCTGCAAGAATTAGTTTTTGTAATGAAGGAAATTGTCGTCGTGACCAGTAACTAAATCCAGTATCGGTAATTGAAGTACATCGGGTTAAATCAAGTACTTGTAATCTAGAATTTGCATGTTCAGCAATATGATGCATACTTTTATCCGTAATGTGTTTGCAATAACTCAGCGAGATTCGTTTCAATTTAGGACAGCCAATGATTGTGCCAGGAGGCGCTGACGTAGTTGACGGTGAAACTATCCAACCGATAATTCTAGCGAGCGTAGCGTCTCCTACTTTTCTGCAATTTGAAAAATCAAGTTCTTCCAACGTTCGCGCGATCTCCGGAGCCGTCAATTCCATAATCGCAAGTCCACTAACTTCCCAAACACTTTTCATTTTGAAACATTTAATATCGCGTCCGATCGTTGATACTAATTGTGTGAATCCTTCGTCTGATAAATGAAAACAATTTGAGATATCAACATGTGTACTACGACTCGCAACGAGATTTGCTATCGGTTTTATACAATTGTCGTAGATTTGGGTATTATAAGGTCGTAAATCTAATGATTGGAGAATACGTTTATCATTCTCAATCAGATTTTTCCAATGTCTTCGAACTCGTTGTAGTCGCATAAGGTCTTTAATATCAAGGTAGGTAAATATTTGAATCAAAGCCGAGTCTGGAAATACTTCACCCGGTGGAATGTAACAGTTTTGAGCATTCAATTTATTAGGTTGAAATCCTCTTCGTAGACGCTTTCGCCTGTCGGGATTATCTTTATGAGGACTCGTTGCGCGTGATGATGCAGCACTAGAATCAGATGAGGAAGAGGATTCGATAGTTAATTTGTTCATGTTACCAGTGTTTAGTAGTACACCAGGTATGAGTGGAACCACTAATGTAGAATCTGCATCGTCCAAGATATCAGGAGATTGTGAAAATGGATCAGGATCAAGAGGTTTTTCAAGATCAAGGATTTCCTCAGTTGATGATTTAATTTGATTTGTAGAGGCGGCTATTCGTTGTTTAGCAGTTTGTTCGATTGCGAAAAGTATATCTGGATAATTGAGAAGAACGGGTTGCAGAGCTTGGTTTGTGAGGACAAGACAGTTTACTTCGTTGACTGATCGAACTGAAGCTGTACGGTTCTCTGCTAGGGAAAGAAAAGTGAATTCACCAAAATGAGAGCCTTTACTTAGACGAGCGACGGAATTATGAGAAGTTTCATCGAGAACTTCAACTTCTCCAGATACGATAAAGAAAATCTCACGACCGGGCGAATACTGTCGAATGATGTATTCAAATGGAGAGTAATGCTTTGGCTCGACGGTAAGAGCAAGTCGATGTAGAGCGTCAGAAGGGAGAGTTGCGAATAAAGGGAGGTCACGAAGTAGATTGCGGATTGCGATGCGAGAGTAGGGGGATTGATTGATGCATATGTCTGATTCGTCAGTGAGTTTGACAGGTACGGGAGATGGGGCGCGTTCGCGTTCGAAGCGTTCAAAAGCTTTTTGCTTTTCAAGAAGGTTAAGCCGTTCCTGAGCTTCTTCGGTGATTGCACGTTCGATATCAGGAAAGTGAGGGAGGATCTTTGCCAGAGCTTCAGAAGTCAGAACGACAAGCATGCATTTCGATCGAGCGAGAATAGACGCAGTTCGAGGTCGATTGAAGAGAATGCCGATTTCGCCAAAGAAGGCGCCGGCGGTGAGTTCGGCGTAGACTGATTCACCGTCGCGGGATGTGACTGCTACTGCACCGCGGACGATCCAATAGATTGCGCGAGCATCGTCGCCTTCAGTGAGCTAAAGAATGAGTAAAGTGCATTAGATATTTAAAAGAGAGACATACGATGTATTCCTGCGGAGAAAAAAAGAGGGGACGCAGTTTGCGGGAGATGGCCATGAGAAAGCCGTCAGGGGCGTCTGCAAAGAGCGGGAAGGAGCGCAGTTTGTCCCAGATTTCGAGCGGCATTCCGTTTTGGTCGTGGGTTGCGAGCGGCGAAGGACGGACCGGGACGTGCGCTTTGAGGGCGTTTGAGGACGAGTTGGAGTACGGAACCGCGACTGCTCCGGACGCTGTGGCCGAAGACGATGACGACGACGATGACGATGACGAAGGCGAATAAGACGAAGACGCAGCCAATGGCGACGACGACGACGACGACGAAAGACGCTGCCGCGAGCGCAAAGAAGACTTTCGCGAGGAGCGCAGATGGTGTCGGGCTGCCGCAGCGGACAGACTCGAGCGCGACGGAGCAGAGTCGGATATCTGCGCCATTCGCAAAGGAGACAAAGAGACGAAGAACCGGACAGAAACAGACCACGCCGATGCGGGATCCGACCCGCAGTTGCAGATACAGTGGAAATCTACAGTACAGTACAATAGAAAGACGATACACAACAGAGATGAACGTGGTATAGACACAGAGCAATGGACGAGATCACCGACCGATGACGACACGAGACCCGCTTCTGTCTGCGGAGACGACGACGGCGCTGCTTTCCACGGCTTTTCTTTTCGTTTCGTTTCGTTTCTTTGTTTTGTTTTGTTTTGTTTTCAAACTCGGATCTCGAATCTCGAACTCGAATTAATCACAAATCATCTCGAATCGACCGGATTAGCCATTTCTCCGAGACATCACATGACTGCGCGACGCGGCCAAACCATGACGGCGACTGCAACGACAAACCCGGCGCGCGTTGCGACACAGTCCGACTGGCGCGCGCTGGCCGCTGCGACTGCGAGCGCAACTGCGACCGCGACTGCGACACAAGCCGAAAGCGAATACGAGCTGCTGCTCGCAAACCGCGCGCTGTCGCACCCTGTCGCCGAGGCCGCGACAGCTTATGCCCATCTCGGCGCCGCCGTGCGACTGTCGACTCGCCCCGCCGCCGTCCTCGCGTCGCGCGCCCTCGCCGCCGTCGCCAGCCACAGCCCCGGCGACGCCGTCCTCGACGCGAACGACGCGCTCCGGCTTGCCTCGACATGCGACACGGAAACCGACACAGACACACAACGCGTCGCGCTCTACGCACGCGCGCTCGCGCAACTGCAGCGCGACGACAACATCGCCGCCGTCTCGGACTTGTACGCGCTCTTCCGCCTTGGCCACCTGTCCGAGCCCGAGTTCGACTGCACCGCGACTGCGCTGATCCGCAACTGCCTCGCGCTGTGTCGCCCGCCGACACAGTTTCGCCCTTGTGCGATGTCGTCCGTCGTGCGTTTCTTGGCCGCGCTAAACGTCAGCCACGGCGACTCAGGCGCGTTTCTCTTCCCCGCCTCCCCGCAAAGCGACATCCGCCAATTCAACGACGCCGCCCGTCTTTTCTCCGCCGGATCCCATTCCGACCTTTTCCGAGTCTTCCCCGTCTTTTCCGACCTCTGCGGCTCCGCCATCCCCGAGCTCAGAGCTGCCGCGCTCGAGCTCACCGCCTACCTCCACAAATTCGCCCTCCGCGACGACCTCTTCCTCTCCCACATCTCCGCCAGCATCGCCATCGTGCCCACTGCGCGTCGTCTCGTCGCCCGCGCTATCGCATCAAACGACCCGGACTCTGCGGACTTTGCCGCCGCCCTCGCGCTTTTCCCGTCCTCGCCCCTCGCGCTCTACCACCGCACAAAGCTCATCATCGACCGCGCCTCCGCAACAATGTCCCACTCCCTCGTCCGCGACCTCCACGCCTCTTTGCAGCTCACAATGGCTCTTGACCCGGACTTTGCTCTGCCTCACGCCCAGCTCGCCTTGCTCTACTTCCGACTCGGAAATACAGAAAAGGCAGACGAAATCTTCGCCTCTTCTCTTCCTCGCTTCTCCTCAAACCCTGTCTTTCAAGACTATTTCTACCTCTACCTCTACAACGCAAACCGCTTACACGACCTCATGTCCGCTCTAGACACCTCCCTTTCCGTCCTCACTTTTCTATCCCAAACCTCCTCCTCCAAATTCCTCGACGTCTACGCAATATCCCTCATCATCTTCCTCAACCACTTCCACGACCTTTCCCCCGTCCTCACAAACGACTGCTCCAACGAAACAAAACTATCCTTCATCCAGCACGCTCTACATATAGATCCTACAAACTCGGAACTACACTTTCTCCTTGGTCTATTAACTCCGAATCATGAACTTGCTGTATCTCATTTCCAGTCCGCTGTCACGTACGCGCCTTCCCTCGAGTTTAAGTCGTTGGCCCTTTATAGATTGTTTAGAACATTAGCTTCGCATGCTATTAATTTGGTCTTGCAGGACTGTTTGGTTGATTAGTTTATACCCTACTTCATGCTTTTTACTGTCTCTGTCTCTGTTTTATGCATTGCATGCTGCTTGTTGACATAATCGGTTTAATTCTATAATTTACATTGTTAAAAGTACTTTCATTACTTTAATAGACCAACCATTACCAAACTTGCCTTTAAACTAATTTCAGACATATTATCTACCTTTATATCAACAAAAACAAACCGCAAAATACTCTTAATTTAAAATATTTTAAAATGCTAAAGTCATGCTAAAATGAAATAAAATGAAATAAAATGAAATAAAATGAAATAAAATGAAATAAAATGAAATAAAATGAAATAAAATGAAATAAAATGAAATAAAATAAAATTCATCAAGCCGGGCTGCGTATGTAATTGCGCAAACGCGGAAATCTATTACGTGAATATCTCACTGCTGTAAAAGCAGCAGATTCTCTCCTAACGCGTTTAACCCCATCACGCATCGTACATTCAACGCGTAAACTTTTCACAACAGTTATGTCAGAATACATAGACAAAAGCAAGATTTTCTTTTTGGATGTACAGGCAATTGATTCAACCATGCACACTAGGTGAGAAAATGAGCTAGGCAGCTCCGGCGAGGAGCCTTTGTGTACCATGAACTTTTATCCGCCAAAGACTGAATGGCTTCAACCAAAAGGTCACAAAATACATTAAATATACAAATACCAATCTTTAAGTGTATTTGAAAATAAAATATATTCTTCTTCAATACCACTTGTCTCTGATAAAGTGTTTAATCTTCTATGGCGGAATCGCAGAAGAACATCAGCCGATATATATTGCGTAGAAAGATCAACTAATTTCCAAAAAGACCTAAATACAGTATAATTTTTATTTGCAAACAGTAGATTGTTATGTAACTAAACTTATATTAAGTAGAAGCTTGCAGTCCAACATCTGAGCCATGGCAAGTCACAAATACTTTTCAGTAGGCAGATTAATGCCTTATAAGCAGAATTTTACTGTAAAGAAAATTGTAGTGTATTATAGTATTTTTTTTTATTCTTATTTTTTTTATTTAATTACAGAAGCTGTTGAAGGATACATAGAAATACGCATGTAAATTCACAATTTTCGAATAATCAGTTTTACAAAACTTTAGAAGAGTAGGAAGCACCTTTAAGAACGGAATATAAAAAAAAACACAACTTGAGGTATGCTGTGCACTAACTCTTCTCGAATCTCAAGTTTTGCTAAATGGCAGACAATATCGAAGGTACTTATCTTCTCAGACCTCTAGAGAAAGCGGATTATCAGCTTGAGCAAAGCCATCAAAAAGGCAATGTAGTATCTACAAAACATTTGTCTTAATAATGAAAAGTGGACTATGTGCCTAATTGTTCTGCGCTATAATTATTTAATAGAGTGTCTTGTGACGTAGTAGCAGGGTTGTTAGAGGGTTCAGGCATTAGGCAAGTCAGTAGCTAAGTATATGATGAGTATAGCTTGTATTACTACGTAGTTAGAGGTCCTTATATAGTAGGGGACGGACTTAAGGACGGCCCTAGAGCTAGGAGCTCAGGAGGCTGGTTAAGGCCCGTTCTCACGATAGGTACAGCTATCGTGGAGGGACGTGGCGGTCGATCACAAGGCGTGACCTAGGTGTGAGCCGATGTGAGCCGTAAGGTCGATCACAAGGCGTGACCTAACTGTGAGCCGTTGTGAGCGG
>JAJLWK010000192.1:0-22539 GCA_030570675.1 Myxozyma neglecta | reverse complement strand
CTTCGAGACCTCGGCAGTTCTTATCGCCAGTCAGCATCCTACCCATAAAGACCTTTTGGATATCATTGTCAGCCGAATCAAGGGTGTAATTGCTGCCGCAAAATACGTTTTGTGCAACTACAACTGCCCAAGAGATAAATTAGAGGCCGTTCTTAGAATTACACCAGGCCGCCGTGCGCCTACGATTTCTCCTCTGGAAGAAGATAACTGGGTTGCTGTCAGCAGTATGGTTGAAAAGAAGAGAGTTGCCGATATCATGGATATGTTACGAGGTGAAGGTGCCGAAGATATTCTTGTGTTCTCGATCTCAAATTGCCGGGTTTAATTTTAATTGTGTAATATCAATCCATAAAAGTCTTTGATGATTTCAATTTTTGTTAGTTTTTTTTGGTTTTGTAGAAGAGAAATAGAATGTATTAGACATTATACATTTAGCATGACTAGACCTGAAACGCCGCAACCTACTAATATTCAAAAGATAAACAAAACCAACCCTCAACTATGAAACTAAGAAAACCAATGATAAATCGTAACAATTAGCTTTGTGTATGGCCTTTGAAAAGACTAACTCGATGATGCTTGACTGATTTGCTTATATCTACAGGAACAGGTTCCCCTTCTCCGTCAGTAGCAGCGACTACGGTTGATTCTTCTCCTATTGAAGATATTGGACTGTCGGATCTAGTTGTGCTATCTTTACTACTTGTGCTACTTTCCTCTGCTGATTTATTCCCCGAGCTATGTGAATGTGTACTGTCATCTTCTGTTTTCAGCCCAATATCATCACTAGAGCCAACCTTTCGTCCGTATTTTGATATGATATCGAGTAATGTATATGATAATAATTGTCTTCCTCTCTTTGCAGTCAAAAGCTCACCGATGTGCCAATCAATCTCCCCATCGGAGCTTTGCGCTTGTATAATTTTATGTAACAGATGAGATGAAACCATGCACACACTAACACCGCAGTCTGACCCGTTTGTTTGCTGTGGGGTAGGGACAGAGTATAAATCGAATTTTTTACCACCGTCTAAAATTGCTAACCTCTTGGCTACTGTTTCGGCCTCATTCACGTTCGTATCCTCAAGTGAATCATAATAATATCCTTTGCGATGTAGTCTATCAACTGCTAATAATGACCAGTGACTCCCTCCTTCTGCTTGGTCGACATCTTCATTGTTGTTTATTGGAAGAAATATGTATCGAGCTTTATCAACTGCTGGTAGAACAGATTTCAACTCGAGAGGATCTGAACTGTCAACGCCAGGTACAACATGTAACAAATGTATTGAAACATACCAGATATTTGAGCAAGTAAAAAGACCATACTTGGCCGTAAAAAAATTAACTCATCTTTGTCTTTCATAGTGGCACATTCTGATCGTTCAAGATATTCGTACCAAAACGTTAAATTGTTGTCGTTCAACCACTGATCTTGCCGAAGATTGTCAAAATCTTCTCTATAAACAGAAACGTCATAATCTATAGTTTGTCAGCTTCTCAAAATTCATCATCCTGTATTCATGCATTATACATTCAAGTATGATATCATTAGATCGCATCTACATTTGTTCTGGTTAGAAGTCATCCACATGAAGTCAACCACCAAAACTCACCTTCAACAGATTGACTAGAGCGCTAAACAATTTAAACGACCTTTTTTTGTGTGTCTTTTTATTTTCCGACATTGAAATAACTTCACAGCATCAAGCGTTTTTCTAAGAAAGAGAAGTAGAAAGGGGGGCAAGCCGGAGATCGGATTACAGGAAATTTAAAACTCCCAGCCGATGTTCGCAGTATTTAGCACAGTAACTGTAAGAAATTGCACAGCAATGTCTCCCAGCGTATTTTTTTCTAATAGCGATACAATGTTCTAATAATATTACTAAATATATAACATAGAATAATAAAAATCGCATTAGTGGAGACATCCGCCCATCCGATCCGTGGCATCCGCTTCCAGATTGTTTAAACTTTGAAGGTGATAGGGTTTATAAAAGAGGCACATGAGAGTCTATTGTTTTTATTTGACAATTCTCCCAACGGAGCCGCACGTTAAAAAAATTCCAGAAATCATAATTATTTGGGGTCTTTTGGGACTGATATTCGATAGATTTATTGTAAGAATTAAGCAGTTTCTGCTTGTTCACAATGTCAGCAACTTCCATGTCGATCGCTGATTTGCAAAATAAATATATAGATAATATCATAGAAGGAGAAAACTCCTCGATAACTTCAGAGAAGGACTTTCGCAAAGATACTGCGGACGACGAAGAAGCAGACGATTTAGAAGAAATTGACGACAACGATGACGATTTAATTAGTGAAAGTGAGGATGAGCAAGACTCTAAAGAATCTAGCTCTGCACAAAAATATGCAGGATCAAGTCGAGGAAGAACTCTCAAAGACCCTAATGAAATTCTTGCGAAATACGCATCTCGGATAAAAGTTGATGAGTTGGTCCCTTCAATTAAAAACAAGTACGCTGTTCTATACTATTGTTTGAGAATGACAATACTAATTTCAAAAGAATCACAGATAAATCTGATCGAGCGACAATTGAGCAAGTATTAGATCCCCGAACATGCAGAATTCTTGCAAAATTCATCAATAAGGGAGAAATTTCAGAAGTCAACGGTTGTATTTCAACAGGCAAAGAAGCAAATGTTTACCATGCCAAAACCGAGGAAGGAATCCACCGAGCTATCAAAATTTACAAAACCTCAATTTTAGTCTTTAAAGATCGTGACCGTTATGTTACAGGTGAATACAGATTCAGACATGGATACAGTCGTCATAATCCTCGAAAGATGGTCAAATTATGGGCCGAAAAAGAAATGAGAAATTTAATGCGTTTATACCAAAGTGGAATTCCGACGCCAAAACCTCTAGGATTGAGATTTCACGTTCTGTTAATGGAGTTTATTGGCACAGAGGATGGTTGGGCTTCTCCAAGATTACATGATGCCAAAATTGAGGATGCTAAATATATTGAACTCTATCACCAACTAGTTGCCTATGTTATCATTATGTACCAGAAATGTCGTTTGGTTCATGCTGATCTCAGTGAATACAATATTTTGTATCACAATGAGCAACTAGTCATTATTGACGTTTCACAAAGTGTTGAACACGATCATCCTCACTCTTTAGAATTTCTTCGCATGGATATTAAAAATTGCAACGACTTTTTCCAAAAACGTGGTGTCAATGTCTTTTCCGAGCGACAATTTTACAACATCGTTATGTCAACAGTCAAACCAGAAGAACTCGAGATTTTAGCTTTAATGGAGAAATTAGCATCAATTGAGCCATTGCCCGATACGAACGCAGAGGGTCAAGGAAGCGATGACGCTGTTTTTAGAGAGATGTACATTCCACAAACTTTAGAACAAGTGTATGATATTGAACGAGATGTGGCGCGTATAAAACAAGGTGAAGGCGATGATTTAGTGTATAAAGATTTAGTCAATTTATCGCTTAATCAAAAAGAGGAAGGATCGGAAATCGAAGATCAAGATGAAGATGAAGATGAAGATAATAGTGACGGTGATAGCTCTTTTGAAGAACGACCAAAGATCTTGAAGGGCAAACGTTACGAGAACAAAGAAGACAAAAAGGTAAATATTTCTACTACTTTCCTGTACTAAATTTAACATCATTCAGGAACGGAAAAAGGCGACCAAGGAACAGAAAAAAGAAAAGAGACAAACTAAGATGCCAAAGCATTTAAAGAAGAAATTAGTGAGCTCTTCAAAGCATCATAAATAGAATAGGATTAGTTCAAGAAAATTTATGAATTAAATTAATGATGCACAAGTAAGCAAAAAAAAAAAGCAAATATCAGTGACCCAAACACCAAAGATGTAAAACACCAAAGATGTAAAACAGCATAAAAGATGACACATAAAACACAAAATCATAAAACTCCATTGATTCGAAAAGTCAAATTATTTGGAGATCAGCCTTCTTTTTGCTTTCTCAACTGCCTCCCTTTCCAGATCAGGCAAAGTAGAAGCTTCATGTGCGATGACCTCAAATGTGATGGGTGGATCTCCAACGCCAGGCCAAAGATCACTAGGAATGTACGGTCCATTCCTGCTCCAAAACTGCTTCCTTGCAGCCATCTCTTCGTCATAAATCGCTTGCAGTTTCTCTAGAGTACCACGAATCAAACTTTCCATCTTGGCTTGTGAATTTTTACGACGAACTACTTCGAGGATAAGATTGTCGTAACTATGTATGAAACCTTGATAGTACCCGATCAATTCCTCAAGTTCAGACAAGAGTGAATCACGTCTCTCAAAATAATCGCGAACGCCCTCTGCAAAAGTTCTAGAAGCTTGTAAATGCCGTTCCATGGAAGTCTTGTATTTGGAAAGCATCGCAAACTTTCCTGACGCATTTGTGTACTCTTCAGTAGACTCTGCCAAAAATTTGACTAGATTGTTTGCTAAAGCGGCTATTGCGGCATGACGCTCTTCCAACTCTTCAACCACGTCATCCACTTGCGCTGCATCGTCGCGCAAAACTGTGATAAGATCTTGACGTTCCGGATTATCATCAAAGCCATCTGTAGATGACGTCAAGACCGCCTGCGAACATTGATCATAATGATGTGCCAGAGATTCTAGTAAGACGCCCATATCGCGTGCATGAGTTTCAATAATTTCCAAAGAGTTGACCATAGACTTGTAAGATGAAACACTAGACAAAGGAGAAGCGCCGATGGTAACTTGTTCCGAAAGGTCTGCGAGCTCAATATCAAAATCAGATAGATCAGAGATTATAGATGCATGTAGATCTTGGAATATGTCAATTGCTTGTCGAAGTTGAGATTTGACCTGCTCAACACTGGCATCGTGCGTATAGTCACGTAAGGATCTATGTTCGGTATCTGACTCGTTTCTAAAAGCCGGATCCACGACAGACTCTTGAAGCTTTCCCAAGACAAAGTCGAGTTTAGCCCCAGATCTATCTAGTTCAATCAAACTCTTCTCAAACTCGGTCTCGTAGGCGCTCACAGCTGCGTGAAGAGCGCTGTTGACTTCATAAAGAAGTGCAAGTTGGCTGTGCAGCTCACGATTTAGAAATAAAGTCTTAGAATGCACGGTCAACGCGCACTCCAGAGCCTCGCGAGAAGATTCCACTAAAGAGCCTGCAGCAACTCCAATCGGTTCAGCTACTGTTAGAGCCCTTTTAGCGTTGGCAAACCAGTCGGACTCCATTGTGATTGCAGAAAGGCACCTTGACGATGACGTCTTCCATTATCCGAAGTGGGGAGAATGAGTGAGGCTCAGGATCAGTACGGTGATAGCAGATACGCGAGTGCCGTTATTAGACAGACGTGCGGCGCACTCGTGTGCAGAATGACCTAAAAGAGAGAAACTAAAGGGGGGCGTTCGACAAGAAGCCTGAAACTCAGATTCTATGTCAGAAAAGTGAAATGTAACAGCCAAAAAACCAAGCAAAAGTTTCGGTAGGGCCGACTTTGATGTGCGAGCTAACAATTGTCACGCCCACAGAGCGCGCGCTTGCGTGCGTCTTCCAAAACAGGCAAAAGTGTAGCGCACACGATGCACGTATTTAGTAAGCGAGTCTATCCCTTATCGACAGTTTGGACCCTCTTCGCTGCTAATCATACCAAAAGATCGCGCAAAAGCTGGCGCAACTGGCGCAAGAAGCGCAAGAAGGTTTGCGCTCTCGCGATGGCCGCGACCGATGATGTGCTTGTAACCCTGACCCTGTCTAACGCCTCACTGCGAACTCTTCTTCAAGGTCCTCATCTCTCACCGCCGAACGTGTCTTACAGCGACAATCGTCTTTGTTTGCCAACAACCAGCAGCTCTGGCGCCTGAGTTAGAGAACACGATCATGGACGTCAACGAGCGCGCCTGTTCGCCGCCACCGAGCGCGAACGAGTCCACTCCTAAGACAGCGGGTACTGTTCTGACGCCTTTCCTCACCCGCCACATCCCCCAGACACTCTATCCAGAGTCCTACAAAGAGCCCCGGACCTTCTGTTATCGACATCATCCGGACTTTAAATGCAAGAGACAAGCAGACGAAACAAATATGGAAGATCTCCAACGAGTAAGTATTCAAACCTTTACCTGTTTAGCTGAGTTGGGCGTGTATTAGAGGCTCTGATGCTAACATGTTTGATAGCGCCTAGATACTCTCCCCAAAGAAGACCAGCAAGCTATCACGCACGTCTGGAGCATATTTTCTGCTGCGCCAACAAACGAGCGCAATCTCATTTTGAAGGGCATTCTCTCGCAATGCTGTTCTCCGCAGCTTTCTTTCGTCTCAACCATGTTACGTGACCTGATACGCATCGACTTTGTTTCGGCGCTTCCGGCCGAGATTTCATTCAAAATTCTTTGCTATCTCGACGCTTCTTCCCTGTGCAAGGCTGCGCAAGTGTCTCGCAAATGGCGTGCATTAGCCGATGACGATATCGTTTGGCATCGTATGTGTGAGCAGCATATTGAACGCAAGTGTCTTAAATGTGGTTGGGGCCTGCCGCTATTAGAAAAACGCCGTTTGCGAGAAAGTAAGCGCGACATAGAGCGTCGCATTGAAGCAATCGCAACTTCTAGTTCTCAGCCAGCAGTTGAGGCTGAGTCAAGCACCCCCTCAATTGGTAACAAACGCACCCTCGACGATGCTACCGAAGGTTCCTCTCCAACCGAGACAGATGGCCACACTGCCAAGAAGCCTAAGGGACTCGACATGTCCGAGTTGCGATCACTAAATGTTCCATCAGGACGAATGACAAGGCCATGGAAGGACGTTTATTCAGAACGACTTAAAGTGGAGCAGAACTGGCGCCGCGGACGATATCAGCTTAAGATATTTAAAGGGCACACGGACGGCATCATGTGCTTACAATTTGATCATTCGGTTTTGATTACTGGCTCTTATGATACCACGGTTCGTGTTTGGGATATTGACACTGGAAAACTGCTTCGGACTTTAACGGGTCATGTACGCGGAGTACGAACGCTTATGTTTGATGATTCCAAACTTATAACTGGCTCTATGGACCGAACAATTCGCATCTGGAACTATTGCACTGGCGAGTGCGTATCGACTCTTCGCGGCCACACAGACGGCGTTCTGAGTCTCCACTTTGATTCTGAGCTTCTTGCCTCTGGATCTGCCGATACCACAATTCGAGTTTGGAACTTCAGAGAAAAGTCATTTATGACTCTTCGTGGACACACTGATTGGGTTAACTCGGTACACATTCACAGCCCTACACACATGTTGTTTTCAGCTAGCGACGACACCACTGTTCGTATGTGGGATTTAGACACTCGGCAATGCGTTCGTGTTTTCGGTGGCGGTTCGTCTGGACCAAATGATCAGTCACATCTTGGTCAAGTGCAATGTGTACTTCCAGTCGTTATTCGAGAGGAAGAGGATGAAGATGAAAATGAAGAAGATGATGATGTCAATGAACAATTTCATCAGCATTATCAGTATCGTCCTTCTACCGAAAACGCCAATCAGCCAGGCCTTGTGGCAGGCGACTATAAGGAAGATGCTACTGCTGTAGCGAAGGTGCAAGAAGACGAATGCGCGCCTCCCAGTTCTCCACGGCTTTCACGTGCTTGTCTGGGCAAACGTCGCAAGACTCTACCTCACATCTTGACTTCTTCCTTGGATACAACTATCAAGATCTGGAACACGAACACGGGCGAATGTACGCGAACATTATTTGGTCACATTGAAGGTGTATGGGCGCTTGCTGCAGATACATTTAGAATTGTATCAGGTGCTCATGATCGTCTTGTCAAAGTTTGGGACCTTCAAAGTGGCCGCTGCTCGCATACTTTTAGCGGTCATAGCGCGCCAGTATCTTGTGTGGGACTGAGCGATTCCAGGCTAGCTTCCGGCAGTGATGATGGTGAAGTGAGACTATATTCATTCGGAGTTGAATGAAAGTACTCATTTCTGTTTTGAAGTCTAATAGATTTCAGAGACTTGCAGTTTCTACTATTTTTGATTATTCATTTTGGGCCCGAAGTTGATACACCGCAAAATTGTTCTATTTTTGCAATTCATTTTGCAGTTCACATGTGGAGTTTATTTTTTGCTAATATTTTTTTTTTCTTTTTTGGCTTTTGTAATTGTACTCGGTAACTTTGATGGCGCGATTTGGGTTTCTTTTTCTCTCAATAAGTTTAAAATGTCACTTATGATTTAGTTTTGCTTGTTTTTACTATTTGTTTTTGTGCATTGATTTTAAATATCTTTTATCGAAGGATTTATGGGTATTTTTGAATGGTTAAAAAGGTATAATATATGATTTGCTCTTTCTACGGTAGACTTCTGCGGAGGTTCAAGGCTGTAACCGGTCAAGAGTTCAGAGCTTAGTACAGCTTAAAACCTTATTGAGCCTCACTAAACTCTAATTTTAAAGTAGAAAAAATTTAAAAAAAAATTGGACGACACCGGAATCGAACCGGGGACCTCCCGCATGCTAAGCGGATGTGATAACCAACTACACCAGACGCCCATATTTGTTAAAAATTTAAAATTCTGGTTTAACACCTTCGCCAATTTCAAATGAATAAGCATTTACATAATATATTTAAGAGCGTTATGTTTGTAACTAGACTGTAGAAGCACTATTTTGTACTTGTGAACTTGATTCTTCTTTTTTTTCTTTTTAAAAAAAATATCTATGAAGCTGTTTATGCTTAAATAGATTGGCGGTTCCTCAACGTAAAATGCTAGCTAATCTGAAGCGTGAACATCGTCGTTTCTCAATAGCAGAAGTAGTCATTTTAAAGAGGTAAATTTTGAAAAAAATAAAATAAAAAAAAAATAAAAAAAAAGGATTTTTACTAGAAAGCCTAATCGTTGTCCTTCGCGATATAAAATTAGAGCATGGTATATTGATAAGTTGACCAGTGTCAGAAACCTTCAAACTTTAAAATTTTTGTAACTCCCAACCTCCCAAAAAATGTACTGGTAAATATGTTTTAAAGTATTTAATACGTTGAACATCTCGAAATTATAGCATTAAGAGCAAGAGAGGAAAGAATGGGAGTTAAGCGAAAAGCGCAAAATACAGAAAAGTCTGTTAAATTAGCCAAAAAACTGCCTGGATCAAAACAATCGAAAAAAAGCATTGATCAGTCCGACAATGAGGAAGAATATTTAGATGTTAGTAAACTGGATTGGAAACCAGTTACTCTTCCAGATAGAGTAGGTGATATGGAAGGATTAATGGGGTTTGAGGAAATTGACGGTGTTGCTGTTGAATATGACGAAATTTTGAATGGTAAAGAAAGGATTGTGAGATTTAAGAAAATGAAACCAAATTCGATAAAAAATAATTCAACAACCACCACCGCTTCACCGGATGAAGAAGAAGAACAAAAAGAAGAGAAAGAGGAGAGCACACCAGCTTTTAGTGAAGCTGAACTAGCATTGAAAGCGGCTCGAAAGAAGAAGAATCAAGAGCGAGATCAACGAAAGAAAGAGCGAAAGAAACTTGCGGCGGCAGCAGCTAAAGCAGCTTCAGCAGAAAAAAATGCATTTGAAGGACTAGATGAAGTGGACGATATTAAAATGCCAGCATGGCAAGAAGTTTATCCGCTGTCGGATTCGTTATTACATGGTCTACATGATTTGGGATTTTCTGCTCCTACCGACATTCAAAAAGAAGCACTACCTATGGTGATGGGCGGTCACGATTTGGTTGGAAAAGCAGCGACAGGTTCAGGTAAAACACTGGCTTTTGGACTTGCCATTCTTGAAAAATTTCTATCATCAGAAGCTGCAACTGTTGACAAAAAAACCATGACTTTTGCGAATGCGCCATCTCCTGCTGCTTTGATTTTAGCTCCAACTCGTGAACTTGTTCAACAAATTAGTGAACATTTAACAAAAGTATCAAAATATACAACTGCTAATATCATGTCTGTTACTGGAGGTCTGGCGATCCAAAAGCAACGTCGGCAATTGAGCTATTTCCCAGATATCATTGTTGCTACTCCTGGTCGACTTCATGAATTAATGACTTCCGATTCGGAGGGTCTGATTAGATGGCTTGCAGGTGTGGAGGTGTTAGTTTTGGATGAGGCTGATAGATTATTACAAGACGGTCATTTCAAAGAACTCACTGAAATTCTTGACATGATTGGACAAAATCGTGGTAAAAACGGTGACGAATCTGAATCTGAAAGTGAAGAAGAGGAGAAAGACGAAGATGAAAAGGAAGAGGAAGTAGGTTCAGAGAAGAAAAGACCCGCTAAGAAGTCAACTAAACCTACAGGACGACAGAAAAATACGAGACAAACTTTAGTATTTTCAGCAACTTTTGCCAAAGATTTAACACGCAAATTGTCAGGTCCAAAGAAAGCAGTCAGTGGGAAAAAGAAGCGAACCAAGTTCGTTAGCAATACCATTGAAGGAAAAGAAGATACTATGGCTTATTTGTTGGAAAAACTGAATTTCAGAGAAGGAACTCCTACTTACGTTGACGTGAATCCTGATGAAGCTGTCAAGAGCGAGATTGTGGAGGGTGTAATGATGTGCGATGCTATGCAAAAGGTATGTCCAGTTGTGGTTTTATGATTTTGGTATTGTGTTCTAACTGGTCTAAGGATGTTTATGTATATTTCTTCCTTCTACGGTACCCTGGACGAACAATTGTTTTTGTGAATTCTATTGACGCGGTAAAGCGCATTGCACATTTCCTACAAGAGTTGGAGATACCTGCTGTCGCATTCCATTCACACATGATACAGAAACAACGTCTACGCACTATTGAGCGGTTTAAGGAGAACCCTCGCGCTGTTCTTATATCTACTGATGTCGCTGCCCGTGGTCTTGATATTCCTCACGTCAAACATGTACTTCATTATCATTTACCAAGATCTGCTGATATGTATGTTCATCGTTCCGGTAGAACTGCGCGTGGAACTGATGATGGTGTTGCAATGATTCTTTGTGCAACAAATGAGTTTCCTCAATTAAAGAACATGGCACAGAAATTAGGCAAGAAAGTTAAAGACTTTAAAAAATTCGACGTCGAGCCGAATACTATCAAACAGCTTTCTGATCGAGTGAAAATGGCGGTAGAGATTATCAAGCTAGAGGTGCAATTGACTTCTGACGGAAATAAATCTGGCGGCGGACGAAAAGCTGCTAAAGAAAAACGTCCAAGTGCTAGTGAAACTTCGCTACTACGACAGGGAGCAGAGGATCTAGGTATCGATTTGTCCGAAGCTGAAGAGATTATCGGAAACAGTGACAACGAAGATGACGATGAAGACGGCGAAGTTGCATCCAAACATCGAAGCAAATCTCACGCAGATAGTGTGACAAACAAACAACGTGAACGTTTACGAGGTGAAATGCAATCTTTACGACGCCAATTGAAGACATTAGTCGCCACACCCGTCATGACAGGATTAATGAGCTCAAGAAGTTATATCACTAGCGGACTGGTTAATATTGCTCAGCAAATGGTTGACGGAACTGCTCATAAGAAGTTTTTGGGACAGACTAACACGAGTGCATTAGACGATGTCGCAAAGAGTCAGCGACAAAAGAAGAAGGAGCTTTTGAGAAAGGTGGAACAAGTGGAAAAGTTGTAAATAATGATAGATTTTTTGTTTAAAAATAATAGTAATTATATGAAAGCCTAGTGCGATATAGCATGTATGTATGTAGTTCATAACTTATATCATATTGAATCTTCATCTGAGCGTATTCTATAGAAACGTTTTTCGAGCAAACACATATACATAATTTTAGAAAACACGATGAGCCTGTGGTAACCTGTGATAAAAATATTGACAAATAAAAACAACCCTGATACAAAAAGCTGAAACATCTACCGCGCCTTTCAAAATGCCTGAAACCCATTTAAGCAAAAAGAAAAATCAACAATTAAAAACACACAACCTGAAATGATTTCCATGAATGACAATCACTTTAATCATTAATTTCTTAATTTGATAACCCACTCTCCGAGTTCTCTCTTTCTTTCTCACTCAAAGCTTTCTTCTCAGCTTCTGCTTTCATCTGTTTATTGATTCTTGACGCAGCACGTAATCTCGGTCCAAACTTCTGCAAGCCCCATGGGACAGGCATCAACAAAAGAGAGAAAAATGCATAGAAACTAGTGGCCCAGTCGACTCCCATCTTGTTGTACATCTGGATAGTAAATAATGGGAAAGCAGCGGCAAGCAAGTACCGTAACATGTTGTTCGCCGCAAGTGCCGAGGCGGTTGAAAGTGCTGGGTAACACATGGTGAAGTAGGTAATAACAGAGAAGAACAGTAATATAAGAGAAAATCCAAATGGGACTCCTGCAAGAATTGGTGCAATCCAATGAACACTAGGACGCGCAGTCCATGCAAGCCAAAAGAGACCGACAGGAAGTGAAACAGCACCGACCTTGGCAGGTAGAAGTCGTGATTCTGCGGATGGAGGAGGATTCTTGAACATTGCCGGGGCGTAGTATCGGCGATCCATAAATAGATAGAAAGCTGTTCCGATCAAAAGACCTACACCAATACCTATAAAGGTAAGACCTTGTTGACCAGCAGTGAAATGATAGATTGTCAAGAAAATGAATGGCAATGCCTCAAAGAAACCAAACAATACTGCAAAAACGAAGGCCATGTAGATAGACAAGACAATGACAATAGGTTCAGTTAAAAGCATAAGAAACGGCTTAGCAAGGGTAACAGAGAAAAGGAATTTCAACGCTTCACCGGTAGGCATTTTTGGTGGCAGCGCAAGACCACGTTTTAAAGCGCGTCGCTTCAGAATGACAGGTTTGTAAGTTTCTCTAAGAGAAGCAACAAGTGGTAGAACAGCTCCGGAAAACATAAGCAATACCCACATTGTCCATTCCCAACCTTTGCGCTCTTCTAAGAAGCCACCAATGATGGGACCAAGTACAGGACCAGCGAAAGGCGCCAGACAGAATCCAGCCATTGCCAAACCAATCATATGCATAGGCCATAAATCTTGAATACTACCACCGGCAACCGCAAGGACCGGTGAAGCAAACAATCCAGAAAAAAAGCGACAGACTAAAACAGTACCAATGTTATGCGCCTTACCTACTCCGACAGTAAAGAGCATAGAAATTGGTAAAGAAAGATAGTAAACGACGTTTCGTCCCTGGGTTTCGGAAATCGGTGCGGCAATGGCAGGACCAAATGCAAGTCCGACCAGATACAACGACAAGCCTAAAAACCCGACAGTCCGAGATACGCCCATGACGAATACCATTTTGTTGACACCGGTAACATAGATAGATGATCCAAACGTTCTGATATGATGTAGTCAGTAACACAGAAGAAGCAAAGTAAGAAAAACAATTACATACACGACGAGACACATCCATGCTACGACAAAGGTCTGGTACCACCGAATTGCTTTTCCCCAATTGTGCGGATTGGCCGGATCATCTGGACTATCCCACTCCAATGTTGCATATTCCTTATTGAGAGACAAAATAGAGGCGACGGGTTCGATTGGAGCTCCATCATAAACACGTTCGTACTCTTCAGTGGTCATAGCCAAGTGGAGACTATTCTCGATGTCACTGGCGGTGTCGCTTGTGACGCCATTGCGCTGTGGAGCCTTGTCCATCTCTGTTTGTAGTTTACTGTCCGACGATATGAGGTGAATCTGCTAAGATGGCAGAGGTAAGATTCGAGGCAAGTGAGCGGCGAGATGACCAAGCACATTGCGGGCGAGCGACATGCCTGCACCTTATATCTGCAACGCTAACAAGAGGCAAATTCCGCAAGGTACCAAGAGACTAGTTTAGAAGCACTTGTCGTTGATGTACGTTCTTATTTTTTATTGCCGAGCTCGGTGAGCCGCTTCATACTCGTCAGCCTCGGTTCAAATGAAGTCCCAAGTTCTGCTCGGGGCCTTAAAAGGGCGGCTTGCCGCGGGCGAAACTCTTGCAGAGACCATAGCTGCAGATACGACTAACGTATTATTCCATCAGAGCGCACGATACCATCCAGTTCCAACAAATCTCCTGGGAATGTACACCACTTGTGCGATCTGATAGAAGCCAATACCAGCAAGTGGCAAGACCAACTTCCGGTGGAAAGCGGAAAGCCGGTGTATTCTGCCTCGGTAACTTTAAATAAAGTTTCAAGATGATGAGCGCCGCAGGGTACCCTTTTCTCGGTTGCTTTTGCAGCAAACAACAACAGAGTCATTATGTTTTCTCGCAATATCTCACACTATGCTGATGTTACAAACGTCCACTCGCCCGATGCTGGCTTGATACTGACGTTTTCACTATTATAAATAGTTTATTTGCTGGATTGTAGTTTTTCAAGTTAATAAATTGCAATTAAACGCGAGAAAGAAATGCTTGTATCTTGTGGCCGCACATTTATACACGTTGCTTGAATGACACAGCAGCTAAACAGCACATTACAACATGTTGCGCGCTTCCAAAAGTAGAATTGCGTAAGAAAAAGTCTTAAAACATGCTGCAAGAATATATCTGTGTTGGAACGCAGCTCGTAGCATTCCACGCATCCTGCACTCGCTTTCTGTTGTCACATGCAGTTTTGCAGCCACAGTGCGTGGACCGTGTTCCTGCGTAACTGAGTTGCAAACCCTATCCTGTGGAGCGCAACATAGAGCTATTGTCTTGCACCTTTTGAAAATAGCGCAGATATCACAGCCGGCGATCAGGGTTTTTGCAGACTTTCGACGAATTCAGCTGGTTCTCTTTTTCTTTTTCTTTTTCTTTTTCTTTTTCTTTTTCTTTTTCTTTTTCTTTTTTAACTTTTTCTGACAGTTTTTCTTTTCTTCTTTTCTCCTGATATCTCATTACTCGCAAACAACCAACCAACTAGGCTGTTTGTGTTACATTAGCGCTTTACGACTGAAGAGGGTTTCACTTCCTCTTCTTTGACTGAATGCAACTTCACCAGATTAGGGTAGTCTGTTTTGTTGAATTGATATCCCTTGCTCCAGTCATAGCTTAATGCGTATGCATAGATCGAGCCTGTGCGATTGAATGCCGTGCATGAGATTGCCGTTCCGACAGAAGGGTATCCCTTGATTCTGTGCTTGGAATCTTTATCCCAGAAATGGAAGGTTCCGTCAGATCCAGCTGTGGAAAAAGTTCCAAACTGTGGATGGAAATTGATCGCGTTGACTGCGTAAACACTTGTTTCGGGATTCGCACCAGAACTTGTTCCGCTTCGATGCAATCTAAAAACGAATCCGTGTTTTCTACAAAGGCAGTTAGTGCACGATCTAGTAGATAATAAGACTTGCGTACTGTTGTTCTCGCTCATCGACATACTGTAGCGCGCATCGCCCGTCCATGGCGCCTATAGCGTACCCACTGGCAGATGGAAAGCAAGTCACTACCCTTGTTTGATACTTTGATGGACTTTGAATGGTCTTAAAGATAGTTCCTGGATTATTCAAATCAATGATACAGATGTGTCTCTCAGCGGTACCAATGACCATCAGTTTTCGCTGAACATCCATTGAGTAAACCCGCTCTGGAAGCTGTACTGTGGCTACTGGACTAGGCGAGCGCAGATCCCAGTACTTCAATGTTTTATCCCAGGATCCAGTCGCAAGCATTTGCGGTCCTGCATTGCCAATATCAACAAATCTCACAGAACGAACAGCTCCATCATGCTGAGCAACTTGCAATGTTTGCCCTGATTGAACATCATATAACCAGCCGCCTCTATCAGTGCCGCCTGATGCTATTTTTGTACCATCCTATTACTTTATTAGAGTAAAAACCTGAAAAATAAAAGTGCAGGCCATACGGAAGACCAATGTACGCTCAAAACAAACCCAGGTTGTTCGTAAAGCGCTCTTCCTTGTGAGTCTCCATTCGAAGCAATCTCGTAGATCCGCACTTTCTTATCCCAAGATCCAACAGCTAGCAGATCGGCTGTGGGTGAGAAACACACAGAAGATATTGAATCTTCCGGAGGATTAGAAAGGTTTCGGTCAGATTGAAGCTCAGCTACTGTTCCCATTGTATGGGATTTGGATGTTGATCCCGCAGCATTTGATCCTATGAATGCCATCGTACTTATCAATCTTACTATACTATTATTGTACTATACTTCTTTTTACAATGCTGAAGAAATAAGGAATAACTGTTACGGTTGCTACTAGTTGCTTCTGTGTGAGTTACACAGCGTTCTGACCGTTGTTACTTTGTTCCCCACAAAGTAATCTCAATACGATCTGTACTACTGCCGGCGCTCTGATTTCAGAGGACCTGTTTTTCATTTCATTTTTTTTTGGAATATTTAGTTCATTAAATCTGTTCAATTTTTGCAGAGTCAACTCTTTTTATAAATTACTGCATCACTAGAAAGCTTTCTGCCGTAAATGGTAATCTGTACAGTAGTTAAAGTTTGTTGCAGTAATTGGGATTTCTACCACTTTGCTAGCAGCGATAGTAACACATCGTCTGTTCTATGCTTCCGCATGTTACTTCAAAGTCATATTTGAATCTGTTTAAAAATTGTGCTATTGGAACTGAATTGAGAACATCAGTCGGCAGGCCTACAACAGCTCAAAATACCACCTTCAGAAGATTATCCACGGAAACTGAACTGAGAAAGTTATTCGGCTGGTCTGCAGCAACCCCGAATATTTCTCAAAGATTTTTATCGACAGACGAACTACCTTCTCTTCCAATACCTCCGTCAACTAAACTACTCGAATCAAGAGCATTAGTTCCGTGGACAGGACACCAAAGGGCCAGATACTATACAGTTGCTTGTGGTAGGGCAATTCCCTTCGTATTTAAAGTTTGCCAGTTAACAGTAATAAGGGAATCGACCGGGTTTTAAATATCTTGATCGACAAGAAGCACTTCAACAGCTTTCAGGAGAGCATCAGAACGATCTGTGTGCAGCATCATTCAATAATCTTGATAGCGCTATTCAGTGGTACAAAGACAGTATGGGGAAATACTACTCTAACAGACGTCAACCCAGCTCATACAGTAAGCCGAATCCAAAGCAGAAGTGCTATGTGGTGACAAATGGCCGCAATCCTGGCATTTATCATTCCTGGGAAGAGTGTAAACAGCAGGTATCTGGATTTTCTGGTGCAAAGTTCAAATCGTATTCCAATTATGAAGAAGGTCTGAATGTTTACATGGGCGGTTCATCGCAGAGTTCCAGCACATCGAGATCTACTCCCAGCATTCAACCACATAGACAAACTAGTAAAGCTCGCTCTGATTGGACCAGTTCAGTGTCATCCGCACCTTACCAACCTACGGCTGTCCCGTCAAGCACCCCATCGAGGCCACCCGCAAGCAATACAGCGCTAAGCAAACCTACAAGAATCTATACAGACGGAAGTTCGCGAAACAATGGCCGATCGGGAGCGTTAGCTGGATACGGTGTATACTACGGCCCCAACGATTCTAGAAACGCTGCTTTACCTCTAAAGGGCGAGTTACAGACAAATCAAAGGGCAGAGTTATCAGCTATCAAACATGTCTTTGACAATCCTCCGCAGTCAGATATCGTTATTGCTACCGATTCAAAGTATTCAATAAAGAGCATCACAAACTGGAGCAAAATATGGAAAAAAAACGGCTGGAAAACATCAAAAGGAGAAGCCGTGCAAAACAAAGATTTGATTGAAGGCATTCTTACATCAATGGACGAGTTCAAATCAAAGGGACACAATGTGAGCTTTGAATACTGCAAAGGTCACGCAGGAATTGTGGGAAACGAAATGGCAGATAAACTGGCTATTAAAGGGGCTATGGGAAATCGGAAATCGTAATTTGTGCTGCCTAATTGGTTCTTGCTAAAGTTTCTTAGTATGTTTGCTGTTTTATCCTTTCTTGGTTTTTTATTCCTTTAGAATTGGCTTTTAGCCTAACAAATGACTGTTTAATACAATAAAAAAACTCAAAATACTTTATTGAAGTAACAATCGAAATCAATTGTTAAAAGTCAATCGAATTTTGAGCCCGTCCATTTGTAAACCTTATTTTTATGTTCATAACCAGATTTCCGAACGCTTCAACTACGTTAGTCAAGAGCACCCAAAAAGAAGTAGAATGCCCAAAAAGTAATCTACTATGTAGTAGGCTGTGGTATGTATATATTTGTTTACAATTGGTCAATCTAATTAATAGCAACTACACAGCGGTCGGCAACGAGGCCGGAATATTTATTAATCCGGGGGAGACTAATCGTATACTAAGCGCGGGACATTACGAGACGTGTGCAGGCGTATTCTCCAGCTTCCGGAAGGCCTTTAGATCTTACGCAAAATATCACAAGTCTTTGAATCCTCATAACGGAGGTCGTTGTACCTATTTCGGAAATTTGCGGCAGATTGTTATGCTCAAGACTTTGATTTGGAATTCTGGATAGTTAACGTATCCCGATCCTGATAAGCACTGTTATGTGGTAATTCGAGGACGTTTGCCCAGGAGTTTCTTTCTTTCAGGGATTGTAAGGCTGCAGCAGACGGCTATTATCATTCATTCTTCCGACGATATGAGCATTTTCGAGAAGCTTGGATTGCATATCATGATTATCAAATGCCTTATATCTATAAGCCTGATATAAGGAGGAGATAAATCTGTTTACAGATGGAGCATATTTACGCAATAGTCACGCGAATGCCAGAGCCGGATACGGTGATTTTAACTCTGAAGGTTCCACACTAAATGTTTCTGCTCGATTAGAGGGTTCTATATAGACTAGTCAACGAGCAGAGCTAGCCGCAATTAGGTGCGCACTTGAACATCCCTATCATGCTGATGTGGAAATCGTCACCGACTCGGAATATGCCATTAATTGTCTTACCGTCTGGCACGAGCAGTGGTGGATGAATGACTGGACCAACTCTAAAGGATATCCAGTTGCCAATGCGGACATAATACAAGATATATTACAGTACAGAGTGAATATGAACTATCACGGATTTAGATTGAGTTTTCGATACTGTGATGCGCATAGTGGATTGTATGGTAATGAGATGGCAGATATGTTAGCACGCGAAGGAATTTGGAAATAGCAATCAGGTTTATACTGCTAAGTTCTGACAACAAGAATAAAAATTATAAATCTTTGGAGTAATGAATGATCGATGACGACTGTTTTTATTCACAATTTGAAGACTTTGTCTTCAATTTTATCTTTTGGTTACTGAAACCTGAGATTCCGCTATGTAATATGAACTCCTGAATTGCAATTGCAATCTTTTTTCTTTTTTCCCTAAGGAGAAAACCGGTAAAGATGTGATTTGAGTAAGTCGTTAATGAAGCTATTGATCTGATTTTCGTACTTTTGTAATGAGCACCTTTTTCCATCCAATAATTAGCTGCAGTAATTTATCCTGTGAAGCGACATCATTAATGCAACATTTATTGACGCTACTAAACCATGGCTCTAACATATATCTTTTAAATAAATAAAGGCATAGTAGAAGCTAAACCTTGGATAGCGTTTATAGGATATACATATATATTAATATATGTTGGAGCAATGATAACAAAAACATGCAATAGGTATTTTTGATGTATTTTGTTTGGAAGAGCGCTTTCTACTTACTACTAGTCAGTATAATTGCTCAGTCAGTTTAGAAAGCTAGTTTAGGAGAGCTTTCAGTCAATTCATTTGTGTCTGGATCATCTTGAAAACCGCACACTTAGCTTAATTCAATTCAATTGCATTTAGTTTGCTTCATTTTGGCAAGATTAATTGGTCTCGAGACTGTTCAATGATATTAGTCTGACTAAACTTTCAAGCCTACTGGAAACTTTGTAGCACATGAGTATTTTTATTAAGCCTACAAAAGTGCCAAATATTTCTTAGAACTGCAGAAATAACGTTGTCGTCGTTTGTGAAATTTTCTATGGCTGATTAGTTATTATAAATTCTCGAGGGATGATGCACAAAAGTCAAGTTATGAGCCCTACTTAAAAACTCATTTTACCTTGGCACAAATAAAGTTGCAAGTGTTTTTTTTTTTACTTTTATTTTTATTTTTTTTTTCTCTACTCATTTTTCCTGCTTTTTTTCTTTCTTACAGGGAGGGTACTCATTCTATATTCAGCTTATTCTTCTTTTGCTTTACTATGTTCTTTTTTAAGTAGTTAGAATTGTGGATTAGGGTTGGCGTCTAGCCTAATAAATGGCTGCTTAAGATATAAAAAAAAAAAAAAAATAAGTTAAGCCGCTGTTCGTGCGTGATGCCTCAAGTTATGAGCCTTCGAAACTCATGTACCCCTTATCTTCAAACCGAAGACCGGGTTCGATATATATAAAAATACCACTACATAAGATGCGTCAACGGGTGACCTACTTCGTTATAGGATGTGGTATGAGAAAACTTACAGTCAATTGATCTTGCTAACAGCAACTATTCAGCGATCGGCCAGTCAGCAGGAATTTATCTCGATCAAGAGGAGGCATCCGGGTTACTACAATATGACTGGCATTACGAGGGTTGTGGAAGAATGTTCTCTAATTTTTCCGAAGCATATGAATTTTATGTAGCCAACCACGAGCGGGTACATCCTTATCATGGTGGTGATCGAAATCGCTTTTCGTCATTCTACTCAGATTACTATTGCGAAGGCTATGAAACCGATTCCGATTCCGATTCCGATTCCAACGCTGATTCTTATTCTGAAGACTCTGATTCTTCGGAACAGAACCCGGATCCAGATATGTGCTGTTATGTAGTTTTTCGAGGACGTCGACCTGGGATTTACTTTTCCAGCACGGATTTTAAAGCTCAGATAGTCGAATACAGTCACTGCTTCGGCAAACGATACGAGGATTTCGATAGTGGTTGGCGCGCATATCACGATTTTCAGCTAAAATTACCTTATATCTATGAGCCTATTGAGCGCGCAACCGTGACTGTTTATACAGATGGAGCGTGTTCACGCAATGGTCATAAGAACGCAAGAGCAGGATACGGGGTATTTTATTATGACGACTGTCCATCGAATGTTTCTGCTCGGTTAAGGGGTCCTCAGCAGTCTAATCAGCGAGCTGAGTTAGCTGCAATTAGGCATGCAATTGAAGATACCCACCATGCTGATCTGATTATTATTACGGACTCAAAATATGCAATAAATTGCATAACAGAATGGTACGAGAAGTGGCAGAACAATGGCTGGAAAAACAGTAGAGGGTCACCAGTCGCAAATGCGGATATGATACAAGATATAATAGATCTTGAATCAGATATGAATTATCACGGATTCAACCTGTATTTTCAGCACTGCGATGCTCACAGCGGGTTGTACGGTAATGAAATGGCAGATGAATTAGCTCATGAAGGAGTTTGGGAAGAGTAACAGTCTAAATGCAAATTTGACACTTGTTTGTATCTGGTCCAGGACTGAATTTAAGCTTTTGACTTTTTCATGACCCGAAACTTTTGTTTGTCGCATTCATGTGAACATTGAAGAAGCAAAAGTCAATAGCTTATCATAAACCGACAAAATTACTGTCAAACCATCTTGTCGAAATGAACTAGGATTCAAGTATGATTTAGTTTTAATACGTAGTTTTTCTTAATCTTGAAGAGCCATGTCGTAGTTAATATAAGAGAGAATAAATTTAGAAATTTATGCATGAGGATGTAGACAACGGAGGACTTTTGTAGATAGGGCGCTTATTGTTTTACGCCAATACAAATGAATGATAAACTGAATACATTACAAAAAACTATCAACATAAACCCTCGACATAATTTCAGACCTAAAAAAACGTAACGTTAGCCTAATGAAACACAACTTCAACCAAGACGAAACCAAACTACGCTAGGCATGTGCTCCACGCAGGAACAAGCGTCTCTAATCCCAGTCCTTCCCGCACAACCTTTCAGCTAGTTCGGCGGTCGCGCAAAATCTTCGGAAGAACAGAGATCTACCAGCTGGGCCGTCATACTATGAACTATGTTTCCCGTCTTATACAAAAGTGATATTCGCAAACTCGTTGCACGTGCAATGCGTATGAAAAAGGAAAGAGACGCCGTCATGCTTCGTAGAAGCAAATAGCCCAGATCAGAAACACAACAGATGACTACGTTACCTGCATCGATCAAATCAAACCAACGATCGTTAGATCAGGCAACTCAGACAGTAAGGAATAAAACAATAACCAGTATTCATATCAGAAAAAAAAAAACTCAGCAGTCAGAAAAAATACACAGAAAAACAGCAAGGCAGAGACAGATAGTAAGCTTGGGAAAGTGAAAAAGGGCGGGAGAAGAGAAAGTGGGCGATGCCCATCTTATCATTGTAGGTTTTGTTGACAGAAGTCTCGATTTGATTTCCCAGTTCGTACTAGCCTCTATGAATTAAAGTCAGCACAATTAGTATGGGGCAAGTCCAAAAAGCCTAGCATATGGCTACAGAGGAGATTATGTTAATCTACTATGGGATTCTAATTTCAAACACGAGAAAATCCTGTTTATTATGGAGTCTGCTTTTGAAAAGCGTTGCTAACAATGGAGTTAGACTGTATCGATAAGCTCAAC
>JAJLWK010000191.1:0-22573 GCA_030570675.1 Myxozyma neglecta | reverse complement strand
TCGTTACATGTGAAGATGACGGCGAACGTTACGGCTGACTTTCTGTTAACTCTGATTCCTGTTTTGGGTGCTCTATTTAGCTACTTAAATGCTTGTTCAACAAGAAATGCAGCACTAGTTCACACATATCTGATAAAGAAAGGGAAGCAAAATTTACAGGTAAGCTTTGGAACCGTGATGTATATGTATTTTTCAATGATCTAACTTGCCACCAGCGACTGGGAGATTACCGCCCCGTTAATGCACCGTCTTATTCAAACGCAGACGCTCCTGTAGCTCGTCCTGCGACTGCATCAACCCAACCTCCACGTCCTGTGCCGAATCCATACCCGCACGTTTCCAATGAGTCTGCATTACAGCAATATCAGCAACCACAATCACAGCCACCACAACAGTCAGCCAAATCAAACAAAAAAGCGCCGCAGATGGACAGAAGAGAATACAGACCTGTGGTTACTAGTACAAACTCTGTTGAACCTCAGAGTAAGTGGAAAAAGAAACGCACAGGCGATATTGAGATGGGCGTATTATGATGATTTAAACTTAACGACGATAGTTACGATTTACTCTTGCTTAATACACCCGCACCAAACAGTCATCCACCTGCAGTAATAGCTTCTTAACATCGGCTGCTTGTCTTTATCTATAATCTGTTTACTTCCGATACCATCGGATAATGTAAAACGGAATCCAGCGATAATATTGCGGCTCCACCGAACTGTTCCCGGAGCCACACTTTATCCCAACCGTATCCTATATCTTTATCCCCTAACCCGGGGCCCCGCCTTCAGCGTTTAGCACAAATTGAGAATTTGGTCCCCGCTTTAAAAACACTTTTGAGATATCAACTTTAGATTCGACACAGTTTTACATTGTCCAGGTGCTGATAGATTAGATATATAGCAAGTGACTTGATAGTAGAGCTTATTTCTGCTTGAATTGTTTTCTGTGTAACGAGGAAATCGTACTTATATATTATACCTGATCCTACTCAAAGATTTTTTTTGCATATAACCTATAATAATCATGTCTACCGAAAAGAAGAGTACAACATCAATATTGCAATTACATTATCGTTTCTAAGTGTAAATGCTAATCATGATACAGGTCTTCCTTTCATGTACCAGTTTTTCTCTGGTGCGATCGCCGGTGTCTCCGAGGTATGTCTTTTTCTCTAAATGCCGTTAATCCGGCATTTATCACATACTATGGTCTTTACTAATGACTTTGCTAGATTCTCGTCATGTACCCTCTTGACGTCGTCAAAACGCGTGTCCAGCTGCAGGTCGGCACAGGCACCGGGGGCGAAGCATACACTGGTATGATTGACTGTTTCTCCAAGATTATCAAGAACGAGGGTCCCAGTAGACTCTATCGTGGTATCACTGCTCCCATTCTCATGGAAGCTCCCAAGCGTGCTACCAAGTTCGCTGCCAATGATGAGTGGGGAAAGTTCTACCGCAATTTTTTTGGCATGGACAAGATGAACCAGCAGCTTTCGGTTCTCACTGGTGCTACAGCGGGTGCGACTGAATCCTTTGTTGTTGTTCCTTTCGAGCTTGTGAAGATTAGATTGCAAGATAAGGAGTCTGGCTCAAAGTACAAAGGACCTCTTGATTGTGCTATCCAGATTGTCAGAAAGGAAGGTGTTCTTGCTATGTACAACGGTCTTGAGGCTACTTTATGGAGACACATTACTTGGAACGCTGGTTATTTCGGTGTTATTTTCAAGGCGCGTGGTATGCTTCCTAAAGCTGAGACTCCTACTCAGCAGACCATGAATGATTTGATTGCTGGTACAATCGGTGGTACTGCGGGTACTATTCTCAACACCCCTCTTGATGTCGTCAAGAGCAGAATTCAAAACACTGTTAGAGTTGAAGGTGTCACTCCCAAGTACAACTGGGCTTTCCCCAGTGTTTTCACTGTTGCCAAGGAGGAAGGATTCAGTGCTCTTTACAAGGGATTTATCCCCAAGGTTCTTCGATTGGGACCTGGTGGAGGTATTTTACTTGTTGTCTTCACTGCATGCATGGACTTTTTCCGATCCATCCAATAAATGCGCTGTGATGTTGCAATATGACTCCACAGCAATAACCTCTAAACGAATACACTTTGAAGTCACATATATTCCCTTTCAATCATTTCACGGATCTGTATAAACTGCGTTGTATGTTTTGCACTTTGGTTTATAAATCAAATATCGCATAAGTTGATGGTTATAGTTTTTGTCTTCTAGAAGTCACAATGAAACATAGTAAGAAGTAATTGATTTGTAGACTGTTAAAGTGCTATAAAGAAAAACAGCGTTTACCTCGACGCAGCGCTCGTCGACTGTAGGGAATCTTGGACAATTTGTTGACCGAGAATTTTGGTTGATTGTTCTCGTTCCTGGCAGAAGCTTTTAATCTCCAATGAGCAGCCCACAGAGCATCAAGATCAACATCACATGAGTCTTTTCGCTTTCGTTTTAAGAGTGCTTTTTTTTTTCGCTTGGCAATTGCAATATCACGTAGTGCGGAAGGTGAATCGTAGTTGTTGACCAATACAGTGCATTTCAAAACTCCATGCCCTTTCGAAATTCTATTTACGCTAGCATTTGCTGGAGCTGACGAAGAAGGTGCTGATAGAGAAGAGGTGCTCTTATTCTGGGATTTTGGTTTCGCAAGCTTTTTGGTACTTCCGGAGACTTTAGTACTACTTTCCTGTTCAGAGCGGGTTCTTTTGCGTCCTTGATTTTGCGTAGCTTTCCCTTTAGTTTGTGCCTTTGAAAACTTTTCTGACTGCTCTACTTTCGGAGCTTGCTTTAGTTTCTTCAATTGCTGTTCTTCGTGCAACTTTTTAATTATTTTCGAGTCAATCTGTTGATCTTCTTCAGCCTCTGAATCTAACGTCGGCAATAGATTAGCATCATCGAGAAGATCTTGACCAGGTAACTCTCCCGGCTGATTCTTCGTTGTGCTTGTGTACCCTGAATTTGCTAAGTGCTCTCGAATGTAACGAGAATGTAAATCATGTAGTTTGCTTTCATCAGCCACTACATCGTTAAAACTCACTCTGTTGTCAGAGTAGATTAACTTTTGAGAGTAGTTGTTCCAGAAAGATTGAAATGCACGGTGAATTTGCTGGACAGATTGATACGATAGACTATGGTCATCAGCAATACTGTCCACCTCTGCCATATTCACATTATTCCAGCTGTTTCTTGACCAGTGCAATTCAATTAGCACTATTGTCAACTTCTCGACTTGTTCAGCTCCCAATGAAACTCTAGCCCCCCCGAAAAGTCTAAATTCATATTTTGGAGTCGAATGAACGGACAAAGTCTATACAATTCGATATTTACGAAAAAAAAATTACACGAATCGACGACATCGCGAACTGTACCATTTACTCTCTCTCTTCCTCACATCAGCAACAATAGTGTTAGACAGAGTACAGGTCACTGTTTGATTGGTGTTTTAATTTTAGGACCTGATTATATTAGTTGTTTTGCTGATTCGACAAGAATATCGTCGAATTACGAGACTTGAATTTGCGTAAAGACAGGGAAGACAATACATAACGAAAAATGGTTTGGCCTTTTGGAGGATCACAGAAGAAAACAGAGGCAGAGTCGAGCTCTGCACCGGCCCCAACGAGCTCTTTCACACCGAATGCGCCTCAACAAATAGAAACAAAGCCGGATCTGTCGGCTTTACTTGAAGATATCGATATTTCGCAGCTGCATCCGCTTGCGGGATTAGGCAGAGAGCTCGAGGTTCTCGATCTCGAAGACGACGCGCTCAGTGATTTGCCTGGTTCAAAGGGATTCCTGCCTTCGCGTGGTTGGTCAGACGATCTGTGTTACGGCTCTGGCACAATGTACATGGGCGGTAAGTTGCTCAGTGTTTGCTGCGTTGCCTGGCCGACCGACGCTTGACTGTTACCGGCTTGATCGTATTGAGCCTTTGCCTAAGAGAGTTACCAAGGTCGGTCGCACTGAAGCAAGTCCGGTTGCTGACTTTGTTCTTTTTCAGGTCTGGCGCTCGGTGGTCTTTATGGTTTCGCCGAAGGAATGCGAACCACACCAGCAAACGCCCCGGCAAAAATCAGAGTCAACGCCGTACTAAACGCCATCACTCGCCGTGGCCCCTATCTCGGAAATACTGCTGGTATTCTTGCCATTTCTTACAATATCTTCAACGGCATATTCGGTAGGTGCAAATAGTGATATCATTCATAGTCGATCCGCATCATTTGCTAAATAACTCGCTCTAGACTTGACTCGAAGTTACCACGACATTTACAACTCAATCGCTGCCGGTGCCATTACCGGTGCTCTCTACAGATCTACAATGGGTTTGAAGCCTATGGCTATCTCGTCGTTATTAATGGGAGGCGCAATGGGTGCATGGAATCTCGCCACAAATGCTATATAAAGTATTTAACTACCTGTAAATATATTCTAATCTTACTTATACGTTTTTACCTCTCCTTCTCTCTTCCTCTACCTCTTCCTCTCACTCTCATTTTTACTTCTCCTTGATTCTCCACATCTTCTTCATGCTCATGCTCGTGTTCTTGGTCTTTGTTTCGCTTTTCTCTGTTTGTTTTCCGCTATGTTTTGTGGTTTCGAACTTTATTGATTGTACTCTCCTGTTTTTGATGTTAGGATCAGTGGGTTGTTTCGCGTTATACATATGATTAATTTTGGCACTACACATGGAATCAAGATCTTCAACTCTGGTAGAACTTTACTCCTGGCAGTCGTATACTATTTATCCGCATATTTGTCAAATAACAAAGTTCTGTCATTATGTACAAAGACTAGACCCACTAGCACTCCCTATAATTATACTGATGTACGAATCTGTATCGACTAAAGCATCGTACTCGTACAGCGCTTCTCATGAGCGGGCCATCTTGGTAGTTCGTGCTCTCGTCCGTTTCGCAGGCGGTTCATCGTCCGGAATAGAAGATCCAGCAGCATTTCTTCTAAGCATGGGACCAATAAATGAGGTATATGCTTTATAGGCTCCGTAACTGGGGATCTAAATTCTACAGTTAGCTTCTGTTCCTGATCAGACTGCAAGGTAAAATCCTTACAATTAAATACAAAAACCAGACCCAAGATCGCCCGATAAGAACGGCTAGAATATCGCAGCCCAGAGTCACGTAAACAACGTCGAAAAGCCACTCAGTCAGACCGGCCTGGTGCAGATCGTCTCCAGCAGATACTAAAGAGCCGTTGAATGCATTATACTTCGGCCGACCTTCAACACAGTAAGAAAAGACTTCTTTCACTTAAAATTCAAAAACAAACCTATTCGCTCGAGTTGATATTGAATGATCCATGCTGGAATCGACATGACAATATAAGGCGTCAACGAGGCTGGACGACGTAACAGGAAATATGAAAGAAGATAGAGTAAATTTATAATTCCTGAATAAGTATGCAATGTTTTAAGAGCCTCTGCATTAGCTACAGCTCTTTTCTTAACTGAAGCATTTGCCATTTTGTACAGAAATGCTTTAATATTAACTACAAATTATATAGTGAAGTTGAACTGGGATCACCTTGTATTCTTTGCTAAACGTATGATTGAGCTCACAGGAGTTAAGGTTATGCATAATCAGAGGGACATACAATGAATAAGGTATAAATAGAGAAAAGTTTGCATTAAATGTAAGCATCGAGGGTTTAAGAACTACATTTAGTTTGAGATCACAATTCTTTCGACACTGGCAATGAAGCCGATCTGCAATAGGCTTTTGACTTTACTGTAGTAAGGCTGTGGAGGAATGCTGGAATCTTGCGGGGGATATATGAGTCCTGAATTTTGGGGATATAGAGTCGCGCGGTGGTGAAGACAAATTACAACCTGATACTGAATTTGAACAGTCATTATAAGATACTACAAGATGTCGATTAGATTGACAGCCTCGAAATCTTCAACAGTTAAAAGAAACAAACGAAAGCGAGAGCCAGGTTATGGTTCTGATATCATACAGATAGCTGAGTTTGAAGCTCAACAGCAAGAGGAATCTGATACCTCACCCAAGAAAGCACGGGAAGAGCGATTAGAAGTGGTAAATCACATAGTTCCCATAGGTGAGTTTTAAATAGCCCATAGATCATGCAAGTTACTTATCTTTGTTATAGATGGTGAATTATCACAACTGTCCGATATCCATTTTGGTATGAACGCTTCGCTATTGCAAATGTGGGACCCAATACCTGAGCGAGGAACAAAATTAAATGGCGAAGGAATTGCTGACCTTCTTCGATTTCGGAAGGTAAGATTGATTCGTTATTTCACCATTATAAATATTTACAATGTTTTCAGAGTATTCCACCTTTGGTCATGGTTTCACATCTGCATGCTCTTTTCCCTCATGACCCAACATTTATTGATCGTGAACTTCAAAGAGTTGTAGAAGCTGGTCAAGTCAGGAAAATAAATGTGAATATCAATGCAGGAGACATGGTTATTGAGAGCAAATACTACTTTCGAATTTTAAAAGATCGAAAAGCATCTAGAGCTGCCGAGAATGAAGAAGCAAGTTCTGCCTTTGACAAATTCGAACGAATGCTTCGCCAAAAACCAGCATTGACCGCTATTACTAGCGATGATCTGGCCGAGTTCGATATAGCGGAGGAAACCGGAATACGAGAGTTGTTGAATATTGGATTTCTCGTTTTGGCCGGCGCACCTGGAGTTTATCAGATTTCAGTCCCAAACGTGGGCTCGTTCTTAAAATTGGCATTTAAAACTCGAAAGTGGATCGTCAACATGCTGCATAAAACAAAATTTAATGAACTACTTGAGAAAACGATTAAAGAACGATGGGAAGCCGGAGTCAAAAATCGTTGGCGTGAATTTCGCGGTGTTAAATTGACGTGGGTATTGATGGAGTGCAAAGGTGGTGGATGGTGCGAACCATTCCAGACACCAGCGGGTAGAGGATGGAGATTAACTGGTAAGAAGGAGTAGTCAAGTACATATGTATTTTTATGTAAATATTTCCTAATATAGACTCTTGGACAATCTGGAAGCATCACATAGACCATTATCTTTAGTCCGCCGATGAGCACAATGCAGGAAACAGCCGACCATCAGGGGACCTAGCACGTGATCAAATACTTCGCCGGCGCGCGCCCACTCCCACTTCTCCACAAATTAACGCAAATCCTCTCTGAATTTGCTCAGCATGAATAATGAAAATAACAGCAAAAATATAGATGAAGCCCCTGATACTGAGTACGCGTATGTTGCAGAGGGAGCGGCGAATATTCTGTATCAATGCGCAGATCCGCGTTATGTACGTGCTTACCCTGAATACGCGTCTTCGCCCTGATTGAATCTGACAGCTGTACTTATCCAGAAATCCTATCTCCTTCGATTAAGAAAGAGAATATCTCTGCAGCCATCAACATGTACTGTCTACGAATTTATGCAGAAAGCTATAATGCCGTTGTTCAAACCCGGCATGGTGGTTTCAACAAAGATGGTGCGCGTACCAGCTCAGTTACTGATTCGACTTAACGATCGACTTGTTGAACTGGAATCAAGTGCAATACGAGTCCAAAAGCGGCATGGAAGCAGACTTGATGTTGATGAAAAGTATGGACTATTTGTCGAGGATATGACCGCAGATTCCTGTTTTACTATAGACGAGCTGCCTATCAAGCACCAAGTGCGTCACAGAGTCAAAGGCAGCAGCACAATTTTTGGATACGTGTCAAGAGGCAACACTTCTATCAAAGAGGTAGCAGTACTTGAGTTTAAACCCAAATGGCTCTCACAGTCAAACGACGCGCCAGATGACTGGGTTTATTGTCGAACATGTGCACTTCGCAGGATGCGTGCTGGAACCAAAGCTGATCAATATGCGTTTTGCCCATTTGATTTGGTGTCAAAAGATAGAGCACGTGTCGAAAGAGCTGTGAACGCTTTGTTACCCTCCGAAGTCGATGAGCAGGTGGATTCTGCAGCGCACGTGCTCAAAGTCTCCAGGGTGCGCCGGATTTTGACCGAGTACATTCTGAGAACAGAAATTTTTGGTACGCTTAAAAATATACAGGAAACATTAGACAAATCTGGGGTACTGAATGAAAACATTGAGAAAAATGAGCAAGAGTTTACAAATTTCCTGACTGCGATGACAGTTAGAGACTGTACTGCGTTTATTCGTATTATACCAGCTAGTGACAGGCATCAAGTAAAGAAGCCAGAAGGCTTTCTTCAGGAAGAAGCAGGAAGTCTAAGCAGTCACATCACAGACTCTGGACAGTGCTTTGAAGTTAGTTGTCGGTTAGCAGATCTGGATATGAAGGATGGCGGTGGCACAAAACTACAGTACTGGAAAGATATTGAAACAGCACTTAACAACGGGCACTGGTATCGCAGCTACGACGGATCCGTTTCAAGTTGCCGAACCTACAGCACGGCAGGGAACGAGGAAGCAGAAGTCTAGCTGCATCTGATCAGATAATCTTCAGATAATCTTCGATTAGATGAGATGGATAAGATTTGATTTGTTCGAATTAGAGTTTCGTGGCTGTGTACTTGCCTCGGACTTGTGCGCTAGGTTAGGCAGGAGAAAAGCGAAATCCCAGCCTGAAACTGGAACTGGTGCGGCGTCATGCGGGACGACGACCCGTCGCCACCGGGCGACAGTCTATTGTTTTACAGCTGCGGGCAATCCGAATGGCTGATTGATCCCGCGTATGCCGGCCGTCGTCATCGTGAGACGTTGCTGGTTTTTTGCTGTACCATCTGGGTAGGCCGACAATTGCGTCTAGATAGCGTTCCCAGGCAATCAGTCTACTGTCGTCTATCGTCGCCTCCATTCGCGGTGAGTAATGTGCCGAGAGCTCAACCAGGCCGAGACTTGCTGAACCGCCGTCCAGTCACCGGCCGACCTTTCCCATTCGATGTCGACCTATTTCGGGGTTCGGCCGGTGAATACCTGGCGAAAAGCAAAGAGCCCGTCTAAGCATTTGTCTTTGTCTCCATCAGGCCCGTCGGCCCTGTCGCGACCCGCTCATCCTGCTCCACCCAATTTTAGCCTCAGGCAAGTAAACGGACTCGTTTAATTTAATGTCGTACTTCTGGCGACTGAAGCCGCGCACTAACCTTTTTTAGTTTAGCTCAATACGCATCTTGCAGTTCTGCGTGACACCTGTGCCATAAGCTCTGCGGCTTTCGGCTGTTTAGCGCTCGAACCTCACGTGCATGCGAGAGCGCGACCCGGCGCTAGCCCGCCGACAACGCTCTGGTTTCTGCGAGGTCCCGGAACGCTTTTCGTTTTCCTCTCTGACTCGACGAATTTTGATTGTTTTGTCGCCGGACTCTCAGACAAGTTTCCCCAGTCTTTTCTGCGGAAACGAGCATGGCAGCAAACTTCGCGGCCAACTATGCACCTGCGTTGGTCCTAGACGCCTCGAAGCAGCAGGACAGATTGTTTGCGTTATCTGATGGACCCAGTGGCTTGCTTCCGCAGCAAATTGTTCCTCAAACTCGGCCGACCTCAATCTCTTTATCGCACAACTACGTTGTTCCGAATCAGCATTACATGCAGAGTCGCAATCAAGATTCTAACCCGGTTGTGTACCAATCTCCTTCAAATATTTTTGCGGGCCCACAGGACAGTCAAGAAATAGACCTATTCTTAGATATGATCGCAAACAATGAATCAGCTCCATCGTCCTCTGAGCCAGATTATGCACGCGTGCAGCAGATTTCTGAAAATTACTCTCGCACAGGTGAACCGCCTTTTATTGCTTCGGCGACTGTTTTTGGCGAATGGGACAATGATTGGAAAGAGTTTGCGAGGCGTCCACAGCAAACTGCACAGGCTCCTTCGCATCAGATAAGGGCTCCAGTATCTCAAACAGCCTCAGAGCCTTTGCCACTACGAATGCCACAACAGCAGCAGACGCAACAACAGCATCATAGCCAACCTCAGCGTCCATCGCCTCAGGCGGGATGGGCTCAATCAGTTATGGCATCGGAGCATGTTCCGATGCCTACTCATCAGCAGCTTGCAACCTCCGTCTCTGCACCTTTTATTTCTCAGGTTCAGACTCAAACGCAATCTCAGCAGCCATATCCGCACGTACAGCCTACAATGTTGCCTCAAGCGCAGCATTTGCTGTCGCAGCCTCAGTCTGCCCCCATTCATTTACAGTCTCAACCTGTATTTGATCATGCTGTACATCATATGCCGCAGCTCCAGCATCAGCGCCCACAGCATCCACCACCGCAAGCGCGAGTCTCTAATCAGTTTCAGTTTAGTAACATTAATTGGTCTGACATTCAGGGCAGTTCAGACAACATTTCTCCTGTTATCAACGGAACACCTGAGGTTAACACTCCTGGTTCCTCGTTGACTCCTATCAGTACTATGCAATCGCCACAGTTTCATCAAGGCGAATGGGTTAACTCAGTTGCATCTCCTTCATCTACTCTTGACTTCCTGTCTTTGCAAAATAGTCCGGCGGATACGGAGTCGCCAATACCGCCTTTGAACAGATCATTTTCTGCTTTACAGACTTCGCGGTCCAGTTCAATTCCTCCTGTTTCAGGTCAAATTAATCGGTCCAGCAGTTTTCACTCTCACCTCCAGCCCTCTCCTCAGATTAATCGTCCGATAGCAACGACTCAGCATCGTCACAGCTCAAGTTTGGGTACACCTTCTGTTGTTGCTCGATCAACTCCAGCTGCTGTGCATTTTACTAATCCATTTTCGAGAAGAAATTCCGAAAATGATGTTGATGACGATACGGGGGAACCGGAAATGGTACATCCTTCACAGCCTCCCACAACCAACAGGATTATTCCGACATTACCTATGAATCTTTCCAGCGTACCGTTACCTGCGCCTTTGCCACCACTAGTGAGAGCCGAAAGTTTTTCGAAACGAAAGGAAAATACTGCGCCTGTTCCTCCGGGGCCCAAACGAACAAAAGATCAAGCTCAGTTGAACAAAGAAGAGAAAGCTCGTCAGAAAGCCGAGCGACAAAGAATTACTAGAGAAAACAAAGAAAGACGCAAACAAGAGCAGGCTTTGAAGCGTGCTGAAGAACAAAGACGAATGCAGGAAATTCGCGACCGACTTGCTAAAACTGAAGCTCAAAAACGGGAAGCGTCAATAATTGATGAAAGGTCACTTTGTCCGGATACACAAGCAGAGTTTAATTTTGCTCAAAAAGATCTTCTAGGAGATTCGGCTATCAGTATGTTTTGTTATTTGTTCACTTTCTCACAACTTAATGGCTAACTTGCATAGGACCGCCTGAAGTTGTGCAATCACCCCAGATGAGAGCCACCACCCAAGCCGGGAATTTCAGTCTTGGGCATATTCCATCTCCTCAATATTCGCCCTCGGCTAATTCGCCTTTTGTCTACAACGTCAAGTCCATGAAGAGTCAGCCCCCCGCGGTAGATACACCGGTTTCGCTTCCTGACACGGGTAACAATTTTTGCGGAAGTAGCGGCAAAGTGCAAGTTCTGGGTGGAAAGATCGAAGAAGAAGAGGAGATGGTTTTAAAGACTCCTGCTAATGTAAATGGTAAATTGATTTTGTCTGCTTCGCCACCTCTTGCACGTACGTCGCCGCAACAAGTTGTCTTTGGTGATAATGCATTGAAAAATGGATCGTCTTTGGGAAATGACATTCCTCTAGTTGTGGGAAAATCGAAGATGTCTCCCAGCTCTTCTCAGCAGATGGCATTTTCTTCACAAGTTCTTTCGTCGCAGTTCCAATTTGACCCTAAAGAAACTTCGACGCCGGTACACTTGCAGCAAGGACCGAATGTGGTAAGAAATAACTGGCCCGCAGCTTTTCCTTCTGGTGAGTGGTCATCTCAATCACAACCACAGTCAGCTGCAAACTCGCAAATTCGAAGAGCTTCGTTTTCTGATTTAGAGGAAGAAGTTCTGCCGTCGAAACCGATTCCAAATGCGGCTATTGGAATAAATCGGCGAGATTTTGATTTCCCAGATCTGTTTGGCGATGCTGCTACTCCAATATCTGAAGGTGGTTTAAATATTGATCTTAATTTTAACGTCAGTACAGAGATCAAAGACTCCACATTTCAGCATGCTCAACAAAGTAGTACTGCTGCTCCGTTAAGTTTCGAAGGAGCTATGGACGATAGTCATGATGAGATTAATGGAATTGGTGACGTGCGCAATAAGGCGAGTATTTGGGGTCGTGCACCAGAGTGGAACGTCAATGAGGAAGCATTGAAATTAAGTACCGGAATTTAAGCCAATTCTTACTGAGTGTATTTTATTGGAGCCGTTTACGGTGTTTTATTTGTGTTGGGAAAAAATGTATCAAAGGTGTTTTGTGTGTGTGGGAATTGATTATTGTGTTGGGTCATTACAGTTTGAAGAAGTGATTGTCATTACTATGGATTATGCAGCTTGTTTGGTCATTGTTAAGGTACAGGCGTTCTGAAATGTGTTTTATATATACAATCATCATAGTATAAGTTCAAGAGAGAATACTATGAGAAGACGAGATGTTTTTTTGAGTGCATATCGAAATAGGTCGATATATAATAATTTTATAATTTCACACATTAGAGCTTTTGCGTAGTTTTCTATGATCATTCAAAACCGTCGTCACTATCATCGCTAACAATTTCAATTGGTGCATTCCGAGGTCTACTCTGCGAACCAGCCATGAAATCTGAGATTGTTCGCGAAGAATTTATACTGTGGCCAGAAGTTGTGCTGCTACTGGTATTTGCGACATTATTTTTGGTAGGAGCTAGAGTTGTCTGCGTTCTTGATGCTGCTGTGTTTGTTCTTCTTGTCGGAAGTGATTGAAAATCAGTTTGCGATTGTTGATTGTTTGCTCGTGAGGAAGGTTTTGAAGTTCCTGTTTTGTTGCGTTTTGCGGAAGTTGTCTTTGCTTTGGAAGTTGTAGTTGATTTTGCTGCAGAGCTTTTAGCTTTGCGAGCTCGAGGTGCGGGCTCTTCGTCTTCCTCAATATCCTCTTCGCTCACAAATTCATTGTTATCCAGCATTTCTTCATCATCCTCGTCATTCGGGGCAGGTATTTCATCCGACTCGCTATCATTATCATTGAATAAAGGCTGACTCTCTTGGTATGAGGGCTTCTTGGTTCCGCGCAATGTTCTAGCAGGTGCTGTCTTTGTGGATTTCGTGGTAGCCGCTGTTCGTCTCGCAGCAGTCTTCCGTTTTGACGTTGTGGGATTTTGTAATGGCGGTGGAGGTGAACCACCGTGCCGTTCATTTTCTTCTTCATCAGACGTGAATACAGCTTTCGTTCGAGATGCTGTACCACGTCGACCGCCGCGAGCTGGTGGACTACTTTCTGTGACTTTTCGTGATCGTTTCGATCCAGCAGAAGCAAGTTCGTCAGGTACTGCAGGTGGTGCTGAAAGTGCGTGATCAATAACTTCTTCGTCTACTTCGCCCAAACTTAGCAGTCGCTTCATTTGATTTTCAATCGTGTCTTCAACAAATGTTTTAATTGAATGCCTATCATTTTTATCGACATATTGACTTATGGCATCGTCTAATCCCTCTGTGGGGATAACCTCCAAAGTGTGCTGTTTCAGAAAATCTTGAACTAGAGACTGCACCTTGATATTCTCTAATTCGACGGCGGCGACAACATTAATTTCTTCTCCCACGGCATTAACGCGCTCTTAAATACCAAGTTAGTGATCTGTAAATCAAGTCTGATGCTGATATAACTACTTACTGGTCATTGTCACTGATTTTTTCCGATAAAACTGTACCACATCATTCAGATTCGCTACTCTCCCCACAAATCTATTGGAAAATCGACGCGGATTTTCAACCTCATACCCTCCAGAGTATTCTACCCGTAATCTGATTAGCGGTAGCGGAGGATCATCAGTGGTCAGTAGGTTTCCCAATTCATCCGAGTTAGCTGCACGCCACTGATCGTTGGCTTCTTCAATTAACTCTTCGACTTCTCCTGTTAGCCATTCAATTACTTTTCCTTTATTTTTTGCCGTTCCTGCAAATCCACAGTCTCTAGCCAGAACAACCTCTTTCATAATAAAAGGTCGCACAGTTGCCAGTTTTATCTTTTCTAGTTCATATTTGGTTCCTGTAATAGATAGCAGTGCTACCGCTTTTTCAGAAGCTTCTGATTCGCATAGACTTGTGACGACAGAGGATCCAGGTTGAATGACATCAAATCCAGTCTCTGGATTAGGAACTGGATCAAGTAGACATTCATGTTCGTGCCCCCACACAACCAAATCTAAGAAATGGGGTAAAAAGCTTTCGGGTAAATAACCTGTATCAGTGTGTGAATGACTATACAGAGATATTAGCAGAAATTTCTCAAATTTTCTTACATAAGAGACATACTGGTTTTGATGCAAAGCCATCAAATTGAAGTATTGTTCTCCATTGGTTGAATCTGGTCTTAAAAATTTAACCTTGTGATCTCGAAAAGTTCTATGTAATCGCTCGTCTCGCACATTTTCCATCCCGTAAATTGCTAAGCGAGTACTTCCTTTTTTGAAAACCAACGGTGCTAATGTAATATTGTCGTTCTCGCGGATTTTTCCTATATGATTGACTAACCCTGAGGCAGATATAATATCTAACGCCGATAGACTTCCAGCCTACATACTTATTAGTCTAAAAGTACTTCAACCAAAATATCACACTTACTCCTCCTGCATCGTCGTGATTTCCGCTGATGGCAACGACAGGAATCGCAACGTTGATGTTCTCATCTTCGTAATTAATGTGCTCTTCGCTGTAGGCGACTATAAATAATCTGTTCAAATTCAGAAAAACAACCAAACATACGTATCATTAAGTGTCAAGCTTGGATCACTTATGAGCTCAAGCTCACATGGTTTGTCGCCGTAGCATGCCTCACGTAGGGTCTTAACAACATGATACAGCGACTTTCGAGACGGCTTGTTTTCATGGAACAAATCACCTGCCAGTAGAACCAAATCAACCTACAACATACAGTTAGTCTATTAAAGTCAATAATCAAATTATTCATATACCTCATAGTCCTTTGCCAGCATCATCACTTCATGAAATGTTCTCCAAGAGTCGTCGCCTCGAATCGGATCACGTTCATTATAACCAACATGATTGTCAGAAGACACCAAGATTCGGATCGTATCCGGTCCTTGGTTGCAAATTAATTGAGACAGTTTTTTGCTTGAAAAGAGTAAACCATACCATCAGAAGTAAAGCTATGCGTGCTCTCGTGCATTTCCTCTTATTGCTGATTGTTAGAAAGTGTGTTGACATACATGCAGTTAACGCGTCATGATGATGCGGCTCAGTAGAGGAGTCTCGTGAGCACGCGTCTTGCTGCAATAGCTCGTGCAATCCAGTAATTACTTCAGAAGACTGCTTAACTTTAGAACTGTCGCAAGCTTTGAAAAAGTGAAGAATTTGGAGAGATCTAATTTACAGCTTCTAGTGAACTTTGCTACTGAATTTTAGGTTGCAACTCTTTTGTGTCAAACTGTGATCTGCTGTTATTATTTAACCTTTGTGGCACATCGTTCTACCTTAGCATTTTATGGTCTTAATTAGTTTAGAAATCTGGACAGTTCCTTTGAACACATTCTTGTTGTAGCCCGCAATACGTATGCAAAGGCATTGTTTAAGCATCGCAGGTGCAATTATTAGTATATAACATGTATTGTACAAACCACAAGAAGCTACGCAAATGATCTTGTAGTAACGCTCTCGACTGCATAATCTCAATTGATGGCGTTTTGCCAATAGAGCCCTCCAGCTCGTAATCCTTTCCGCTAATATTTACTATGACTGCATTCCTAATATTTCGTCTATGTTCTTCTTTGCGTTCTTATATGTCTGTTCGAGATAATTGAGCTTCTTGCCCAATGCTTTGAGTTGATCTTGACTATCCGATTTTTCCTTTTGCAACCGGCTGATGTGCTCTGTGATTGGGACATTCATAAACCTGGGAATCAAATGTTAGTAAACTAGAAATAATGCAAAGTCAAAGCCTTTTAAACATGATTGTTACATTTTACCAACGCCTTCCCACACTCCCACCGACTGTGGAATATCGCTTAATTCCTTAAGCGTAAGATCAGTAACTTTGATGTCTCTTTCTTTCTGTGTCATTTGTTGCCGAACGGTGTTTAACTCCATTTGAGATTGAATAACACGTAATTCAATCTCTTGAACAATCTGATAATTTGTTGATTAGATCAATTGCGTCAATGGCAAACCAAAAAAAGCCACAAACCTTTTGCAGAGCTTCTGGAGGAATCGACATTATTATACCAATATCTCAAAGGGAATAAATGCTCAAACTAATATTCGACGTCACTAGAGAATTCTGCTTAATCGCCAGTATAACTGTTTTATGTGAAGGTTCTAAATGGCTGTCATAGGGTTGCGGTTTTATACATAATCAACCCTACTAGTATGTAGGACCAGCTTTGAATCATTTGATGTGCACTTCACTGTAAAAAACTGTAGAACAGACTGAAGCTTCAAATTTCTAGGGAGATATGCTCATTATTGTATGAAAACAGTGCATTGATTTCAGTGGCCAGTTAAACTATACATTCACTGTTCATATATCAAGTTTCAGAACTTCATTGTAGCTTACCTGGCTACCTAGATATTTCGAGAGATATTAAAAAACTTTCAATTGCTAGAAAGGCCATCGTGTATTATATTGTAAAGTATATTACTACGTTTGTTGATTCTCTATTGCAGTTTTTTCTTCAAAAACGCACTATGCATGGTAAAAGGTGCTCATTACCACTTATCGGTATCATTAATCAAATCGTTGTTTTCCCGTTGACTGACTATCAATCAGATATGTGAAAATGTTTTTGTGGCTAACAGCAGAAATGAGATGATTATTAAGTGAGAATATGCGTCAAAGCAAACTAGCAATAGAAAATAACTGGTAGATGAACTGAAAATACAAGCAATTTGCCCTTGGTTCTTGATTGCCGAGAACAATAGAGTTACGGCAGCTGAACGCGTAACGGAATAAGCCAAAATTCCCTACTGACTCATATCTTAGCATCAAAGTTGTTTAACTAATCAGGCCTATCGAAAGAAACCATTTGCAAAGAGCAGTTGCGTATCTTTTATGACTAAGCTTAAAAAATGCCACGCTATTGACAAGGCCCTGTATGAGTCGCAGCAGTACAATTTTGCGAATCATGGCAAACACACTTTACATCGTGATTTAGCATGTAAAAATTAGCAGTAACTACCTAATACATGTTCATTTAGACTGTTACAGAAGTACATCTGTGTGCTGATGATGTGCGAGGTACTTTGGACAAGAAAGTTTCGTATTTGTTGCTGCTGCTTATCCTTATCGTAAACCTTAATTTTGTTATGCGCGGACTAGGAGTGTTTTGTCACTTTACAAGTTACGTTATAAGAGTCAGTCACAGAGAAGTCATATAACTGTTGGTTGCATTTCGGATAGATGTATCAGGCAGAGTCAGCATGCGCCTCCCTGTGGTTAACATGATTATGTCTTCAAACAGTCGCCAATAGCCTTCATTATTCCCTGCTTAACCGAACCTTTTCCATTACAGGGCTCAAATGTAGCGTAGGAGAAGAAAATAAAAATGGTCTGTGTAGCGGGCTCAAGCAAAGACAAATGCTAAAGCAATTGGTCTGCGAGCAGGTCATTGCGCCGCCCGGACTCAGATTGCAAAACGAATACGGAGCGATAAGCCTAATTTGTTCACCAGGTACGAAACCTCTTCCGCGTGAATTACCGTACCGATCCCATGTCACTAAGGAGAAGAAAATAGCCCATCTCTGATAGTACAAAGTCTGAGCGGCACACACGAGCCAGAACGCTTATGATTGAGGCGCTCGTTGGGTCGCTTTTGCATATTTACCTTTGCTCCCTCTCTGTTTTCTGTTTCCTTTTCGCACCCCGTCTCCACAGTGTGAATTTTGGGAGCAATGGCAAGCTATAGTGATGAAAAGGCACCTTTGACGGTGACGGAGAAATCTGATGTCGATTCCTCTTCGCTTCGTTCAGGCAAGTCGCGAAAAGGTTACGCTGCCATTGAGGGTCTTGATGACGAGTTTGCTGGACTGCCTGATAAGGATGCCAACATCTTACGAGAGCAGGTCACTGTGCCTGAGGTGACTGCGTCGTTTTTCAAACTTTTTAGATATGCGACTAAGAGAGACTTAATGTTACTTTCTGTCGGAGTTGGTGCTTCTGTTTTAGAAGGTTTGATGCGTCCTTTAATGTCCTACGTTTTTGGCTTTGCGACCGAGCAATTCACCAATTTACCAACGGGAATGGCGACTACCAACTTTGGCATGAACACTACTTATTTCAACAAGACTGAAGGAATGATGTACAATGAATCTTCACATATGTGGTACTATTCTTCCGAGACGTCATCAAACTATACATTCGAGAACTTTGGTAATTACACCGATGGCTCTTACGAGTACTACGCCATGTCAACCGATGATTTCTTGAGAAACATAGGCTACTACTCTCTTGCATTGCTTTTAATTGCTACTGCTGTTTCTATTTTGACATACATTAAATCATTTGTCTTTATCGATCGTGCTGAGGTCCTCGGTGCGCGCATCCGTGAGAACTATTTGGCTGCTACTTTGCGACAGAATATCGGATACTTTGATAAGCTTGGAGCTGGTGAGATTACTACTCGTATTGCATCGGACACAGTTCTTGTTCAAGATGCCATGTCTGAGAAAATCGGATACGTTATCTCCCATTCCACGACCTTTTTTGGCTCTATCATTTTGGCGTATACGCAATCTGCCGAACTGACGTCTATTATTCTTGGAAATGTTCTTGCTATTATTGTTGTCAGTATATATGGTTCAAGAATCATTACAAAGTATTCTGAAAGATCACAGACTGGATACGGCGGTGGTGCTACACTCGCTGAGGAATCTATCTCTAGCGTTCGTAACGTTCAGGCATTTGGAATTCAGGAACGCATGGCTCAAGCATTTGATAAGTTCCTTCAGGTTGCTGAAGCTTGGGATCTGAAAGCTGGCTATGCTGGTGGACTTCAAGGTGGTCTTGTTCATTTGTTTGCGTTCAGTATTGATACTCTCACCTACTGGCAAGGAACTCGTCTTCTGACCGAAGACCGTGTTACTGTTGGAATTATGATGACTGTAAGTCTGCGGATATTTGATTTTTTTTTTTTTTGAGTATTTTTCTAACATATAGATAGTGTGTAATGTCTTTATTCCAAGGCGCTTTTTCGTTTACAATCATCTCTCCTTACCTTTCGAATATCTCTGCTGGACTTGCAGCATCCACAAAAATTTTTGCGACCATTGATCGTAAATCAGCTATTGACTCATCAATTGAAACCGGAACTCGTCTTGAATCAGTTTCCGGAGAGATTGAACTTCGTGATGTTCGATTCATTTACCCATCGCGTCCTAACGTCACTGTCTTGCGTGACTTTTCACTTAAGATCCCCGCTGGAAAGACGGTTGCTCTTGTTGGTGCTTCCGGATCTGGAAAGAGTACTATTATTGGTTTGATTGAGAGATTTTATAACCCTCTTGAAGGAACTGTTACTTTGGACGGTCATGATATCACTGATTTAAATATTCGTTGGTTACGTCAGAATATCGCACTTGTTTCTCAAGAACCTAGTCTATTCGCGACCACTATTTTTGAGAATATTGCATATGGATTGATTGGTACAAAGTATGAGCATTCCGCAAAAGAAGAAAAGTTAGATTTGATTATTGATGCTTGTAAACAAGCTAACGCATGGGATTTCATTCGTGATCTGCCTGAAGGTCTTGATACGCAAGTTGGAGAACGAGGATTCTTAATGAGTGGTGGTCAAAAGCAACGTATTGCTATTGCCCGTGCTATTGTATCTAATCCTAAGATTTTGCTGCTTGATGAAGCTACTTCGGCTTTGGATACTAAGAGTGAAGGCATTGTTCAGGATGCTCTTGACCGCGCTTCCAAGGGTCGGACTACAATTGTAAGACATACTTTTTTTTTGAAATAATTACTAAATCTTCTAGGTTATTGCACATCGACTTTCGACTATTAAAGATGCAGATCTTATTGTGGTTATGCGTACCGGTGTTATTCTCGAGCAAGGTACACACTCTGAACTACTAGACAAGAAGGGAGAATACTACGGTCTTGTTCAAGCTCAAAGCATTGCTGGTGCCGCTGAAACATTCACTTCAGTACCCGATGATGATAATGTCGAAGCTGAACTTGATGAAAAGGCTGGAATTGAAATGTCAAGCTTGGCAAAGATTAAGACAAGTGCTACTGAAGGATTTTATGATATGGAGCAAGGCAAAACTGAGACTATAGCTTCTGGAATTTCTGTTTTGAAAATGCTGTACAAGATTGCAGAAACGGATTCTGTTGCAATGGTTGTTGGACTGATTTCTGGTGCTATGACTGGAGTAGCTTATGTTGGTCTTGCTATCCTTTATGCGATAGCTTTAACATATTTCCAAGAGTATTCCACGCCGTTTTATTACCAGATGCTTCGTCGTGCAATTTATCCAATTGCAGGATTCATTTTCATGCATGGCGGAGTTCTTTTCTTTTCTAATTCGATTGCCGGAGCTACATTTGGATATGCATCAAGCAGACTTGTTCGTCGTATTCGAATGCTATCATTCCGCCAATTACTTCGTCAAGACATTTCATACTTTGATGCGAGTGAAAACTCTGTTGGTGCTTTGACTTCTTCGCTCGCTAGTGATGCTCAGAGCATTAATGCATTGGGAGGTGAAACTACTAGTAAGATGGTTGAATCATTAGTTGTTATGTTGGGTGGCTTGATCTTTTCTTTATTTGTTGGATATAAGCTTGGACTGGTTATGTTTGCAACTGTACCTCTTATTCTTGTTATTGGTTTCTTTAGATTCAGATTCCTCGCCAATTACATGGAGCAAACTAAAGAGGAAAATACTTCATCGTCCGACTATGCTTGTGAAGCTACTTCCGCCATTCGCACTGTTCTATCGTTAACTCGTGAAGAAGAAATCATGGAGCGATACCGTGCAAGTTTAGCTCGCACGGTGAAGAGTAACCGTGGCGCTAGCAACAAATCAGCAATCTTTGATGGTATTTCAAGAGGTATGCAGTATTATATTATGGCCCTCGGATTTTACTACGGAGGTCACTTGGTTGCTTCAGGTGAATATACTTTGTACCAGTTCTTCCTTATCTTTTTGATTGTCGTATTTGGATCGGAGAGTTCTACTACAGTTTTCACCTTTGCGCCTGAAATGGGTAAAGCACTCAGAGCTGGTCGAAATATCAAGACTCTACTTGAATCGCAACCTGAAATTGATGCTGAAAGTACTGATGGTATTATGATTGACTCTGAGAAGACCAATGGAGAAATTGAATTCCGCGATGTGCATTTCAGATATCCTACAAGATTGGACGTTCCCGTTCTTCGTGGACTTAACCTATCGGTCAAAAAAGGACAGTTCATTGCACTTGTTGGATCGTCTGGATGCGGAAAGAGCACAACAATTGGCCTGATTGAGTCATTTTACAGACCACAAAAGGGTACTGTGCTTCTCGATGGACAGGACATTTCCACATTAAACGTTTCTTCGTATCGATCACAGATTGCATTGGTGCAGCAGGAGCCCGTTTTATACGCTGGTTCGATCAAGTACAATGTGTCACTAGGATCAACTAAGCCCGTGACAGACGAGCAAATTGAGCATGCATGCAGATCTGCAAATATTCACGACTTCATCATGTCTCTTCCAGAAGGATACGATACACTTTGTGGATCCAAGGGTGCGCTTCTTTCTGGTGGTCAAAAACAGCGTATCGCCATCGCGCGTGCGTTAATCCGTGAACCTAAAGTTTTACTTCTCGATGAGGCTACGTCGGCATTAGATAGTGAATCCGAGAAAGTCGTGCAGGCTGCTTTGGATGTTGCGGCAAAGGGACGTACTACTATTGCGGTTGCACATCGTTTGAGCACAATTCAGAATGCAGATATGATTTACGTGTTTGAAGGTGGACGGATTCTTGAGAGTGGAACACACCAACAGTTGTTGGCAAATAAGGGTAAATACTTTGACCTGGTGCAGTTACAGGCGTTGGAGCGGAATTAGAGTTAGAATTGTTTTTTTTTTTGTGTCGTTGTTCATATCAGGGCTAATAGAGGAAGAAGGCAGACATTAGTAGACAATACATTTCAGGATGGTGAACAAAATATAGCAAAGAGACAGAGAAGTAGAGCGTTTATATGCGGAACATATTACATAAGAACGCTCGAGACTCGAGTCCGTAGCGCAGTGGGCAATTTCTACGTGGCTCAAAAGACAAAGCTTGTGAAGTTGCAAGACGCGGTTTGATGCAATTTGAGATGAGAAGTTAAGCCAAAGCGCATTAACTGTTGACGTAGACGATTGTCAAGTTCGCGTTACCATTCGCCATGGGATACTTATAAAACTGCTAAGAATAACAGAAAACACTCTAAACAAAATTAGATTCCAGAGCAATACCTCATCACTTGTTGATATAAGTGATTATAGGTTCCTAAATTTGC
>JAJLWK010000190.1:0-22604 GCA_030570675.1 Myxozyma neglecta | reverse complement strand
GGACCATCTCTTTAAATATATATCACCTTTTCTATATTATTCTCTTATTTTTATAACTACATTATACGTATAAGTTAAATGCTTTACCTCAACTTATACAGATTGACAAGGATAATATTTTAATCTAATAGTAATAGAATATGTTATTAGCCATAAAAGCTTAGTAATATATAATTGAATGATGATGAAGAATCATTATACATTAATCACATACATCCTATAAACTCTGGTGGATCACATAAAGATATCATAAGGATATAATAAATAAAGCACCAATAACTTAAAGTAGTCATAAGAATAAAATAAGGATATAATAAGCATAAGATAAGGATAAAGAGATTCATAAAGGGAATATATTTAAAGTAGTATGACCTACTTCAGTGTGGTGTCCAATCAGGGATTGGACGCCTAACTTGTATGATTACTTTGATGAGATAGTTTTAGCTTATTGGACAATGGGTGATGGTATTAATAGTAATGAAAGTATAACATTATGTGCAGTTAGTTTTACAATACAAGAGGTAGTATTACTTATGAATATCTTAAGATTAAAATTTGATATATATTCTACTATACATAAAGAAAAGAATAACTTTAGAATCTATATTAATAAAAAGGAATTAGATAAGATTATTACTAAATTAGTTCCATACTTTAATAAGAACTTTCTATATAAACTACATTAAAAAAAACTTAAAACTTGTCATGTTTGGGCTATATAAACGCACTACGAAAGCAAAATTATTGGATATTAGAGGCATTGTAAAATTTAAAGAATCAAAACTACAGAATGATTTCTTTTTTAATATAATCAACAATTGAAAAGCGATAATTCCATAGGAGCGGTTAAAGTAAATTCTCTACGGGAACTTGACATAAAGTTGATCTACTACCCAATAAGGTAATAATAGGGCTAATCTTTCACCCATAGAAAGATCTCAGCCAAGAACTTTTCAACCAACTTGCACAATTTCAATGACGTATAATAGATAAAGTAATTACTAAAACTTGCGATCCATACTTTTTGTACGTTAAAAATGTAGGTCTTCTAGAATTTGAAACTGACTGTATTATATATGAAACTAAAAGTTTAGCAAAGAAAATTCAATATAAATTAAAAGCATTCAGCATTTTGCTTACTACGTATACTACGTATACTACGTATACTACGTAAGACCATCAATAATAAAAATACTCATCCCTATACTTCTATTTATACACGAAGCACTCTAGCTCTACCCTTGGCCATTCCACCCACAGGCGCCGATCTAGTTCTTCCCCCTTTCTTTTTCCCCTCCTCAAACGCAACCGCGTTCTCATGTTTTCTTCCAAACGTATCTAAATCCTTAACCTTGTAAATTCTCACAATCCAATTCTCTGACGTAAACGCTTCTTCAACTGTGTTGAGTACTATCGGTGTCGCACTAGGGTCTAGTATCGGACTTGGAATTCGCTGGTTCCGGACTCGATCGATGGCTGGCTGACGGCCAAAGACTTCTGAAAATCGGTAATATGACATCTTGTACATCAATGAGTTTTTCATTGTCGCTGTGGCTTCACTGTCAACACGGTATTCACCTCTGGCTGTAAAGAAATTTCGCTCTTTAACTTCATCTGGCCAAATTCCTTCAGCAATTCGAACCATCCAGAGAAATTTGTTAATATCGTCTCCAGAGTATCCTAATAATCCACCGAAAATGACGAGAATGTAATCAACGTCATGTTTTCGTAGAATAGGGTACGACACTTCCTCGCGACTTGACATGGCTTTTCCAACTGTCGCAATATGTGTGTTATTCCATGTGTTGTTATCCACTAATGTAGTTCGATCAGCCATTCCTCCAATTTGGTATCCGTAATCCCACCAACTCATAATCTTCGCATCTTCAGCAGTGTTCTTTCGCAGCCAGTAGTACGCTTCACGGAAATCATCAATAATATGTTGTGATCCGTCCGGAAGTTGGGATGCTAAAACAACTGATGGTGAAGAGTAAGCGTTCGAGGTAACCCATGTACAATGTTGAACAAACATGACCATGTACGCGCAGAATGAACCAAGAACAAAAACTCTGGACCAACCTGAGAAAATTCCAACAATAGGCTTATTCTTCATTCCACCCAAGTTGAGAATCGACGGTATCTCATCTTCCTTAGTTTTGTTAGTACCTTGCGTTTCTTCAGCTGGAGTCGTGAGATTCGTGTAAATGTCGAGAATGTTTGAAAGAGCAACGGCACCACAAACGCAAAGAATAGGTGTGAGAGTCAACATTAGTCGAACCATGACTCCAGCAAAGTAACTAGCCAAAATACCGTAAATAATGACAAAAACATGCTCATCGCGTAATTCCTGGAAAACAATGTAAATACCAGCTGGGAATAACCAAATCAACATGAATGTGTCGAAAAAGAATGATGGCCAGGCAGTCGGTTGATGCTCAGAAACCGAGGCAATAATAGGAATGTGAATCTTGGCATATCCAGTATCCCAAAGTGAGTAGAATCGACCAGTCCAGGGTGCAATCACACCAGCAACTGTAAGTCCAACAACAGCTGCAAGTCCGACAACAAGAAGCGTACCTGCCGACACAGTGACGAGAACTGTAAACTGCTTGCTCGGAACACGGGCACGAACGTAGCTTGCAAAGGCAACGAGCTGCAAAAGTCCAAAAACACCAAGCGCTCCCATGTGCTCGCTAGATCGAATAGGCAGGAAACCAACAAAGGGGATCTGCATACTCGCAAGAGTTCCTAACGCGTACCAAGACGAGTATGCCACGTACAGACGGTTGGAGAAGCGGCCCATAAGCACAAGAACAAGAGCATGAAGAGGAATGATGTTGGTAATGAATACGTAACCACCCCATGCGGCAACCATGTAAAAGTAGAAGAGCGCGGTGAGAGCACCGTAGAAAACAGATCCGAGCTTTAATGATTTGATCCAAAGGTAAAAGGTAAACATCAGAAGGAAGATCGCAATTGCCTCGTTATCGTATGATCCCGCAACAGATCGCGAAATGTAACCTATAATTGGTTAGAATACTGAATATTGAAACTGCAAAAAGAGTAGATACCAGGGGCGATGCCGATGAAGGCCGCAGCCAGAAGACCAGCAGACTGATCCTTCATCTCACACGTGAACAAATAAGTAGCATAAGCGGTCAATGCAGAAAACACAGGTGCAAGCATCACGCAAATATTACGGATATCGACAGGAAGAGCAATTGCTTTAAGAGTATGATAAATCAGAGCACTGGTGACCATCAAACCTGGGTACAGAGTACCACCCGTGACTCTTCCGAGCGGGTACCAAGTCCGGTCGTCAAACCAGTCCAAAAATGAGTAAAAATCATGAGAAACCAGGTATTTCGTAGCTCTGAAATTGAACCACGGATCAAACTCGTGGATAATAGACTCAAATCGCACTACTGAAAACAGTCTGGACGCAATTGCTGCCGCGGCAATTGTTATCAGCGTCACCGACCGAATCAGCGGAAGCGCCTTCGCAGCCGACTGCGGAACTCGCGTCGGAATCTGCATCTCTTTTTTTTTGTCGGCGTCGAATTGACTTCTTTGAACTCGAAATTCGCAGCAGCCAAAGGTTTGTCCGCGTCGAGGCCAACTTGAACGTGTCCCTTCATCAGTTTACGTGGCTCAACATCGGTAGGGTAACTCACGTGATTATTACATACTGTTTTACCATTTCAAAAGATTTAAGCAAAGAGACTGAATTTGAACAAAGATAGGAAATCAAAGCTGCTTAGTCGTTATTCTGTATAGTTTCAAACTGGTTAATTTGCTTAGGAGCTAGATTAGACTTCTCTGTGGGTGGGTTCTCTCAGACAGGCGGTTGAGTTTTCAGCAATACTTTTTCAAAACAGCTGAGCACCATTTTAGATAAACGCACTCTGTTTTCTTTGATACTTTTGCTTCCATTATTTGCCTTTGTATGGTTGCTAATATATACAAGTCAAGGATGCTTGTTCCAAAAATTGCATCATTTTACTCATTCCTATAACCCTATCCCGATGCCATCTCAAATCATCGCTTTCTTCGTTTATTCTGTCCCCCGCCATTCTTTGGTCCTTTTTTACCAATATAGTCTTCCTCATCGTCTTCAATCCAACGTCCTTCGCCGCCTAAATCATCGTCAATGTCGTAGTCGCCACCAACGGCTTGTAGTGGAACTAATCCTTGTCTTTTGTTTTCTTCTTTTTTAGCGCGGACGTTCTTCAGAACTGAGGCAATGTCGGCTGATTCTAGGATATCCATCATTTGCGGTGGTCCTGAAGGTTTTGTTTCTAGAGGTGTAGAGTCGCTTTTAGTCGTAGTAGTCGTAGCTGAAGATGAAAAGTAATTTCGTCTCGGCTGGTCCTCTTTGAGTGGTGCTGGACTGCGATCTGGTGAACGTGCTCGTTTTGACGACCGTTCTTGTTCTCTATGTGAACTATTCCGGCTTCTGTCTTCTCTTCTTGAAGATTCATGCCGTGAACTTGAGTGTCGAGAGTCATGCGAATGTCGGGAATTTTGTGAACTCAAGTGTCTTGAATCGTGTGATTTTGAATGACGTGAGTCGTGAGAACTTGAATGTCGAGATCTATGAGAACTAGAATGTCGAGACTCTTCTCGTGAGCCACTTCTCTCCTCAACAGATTTTTCTTTAATCTCTTGTTCATTGTCTTCTCCTTCTTCTTTATCGCTCTCTCCCTTCTCCATATCCTTCTTAACATCCTCATTTTTCTGTTCATCATCATCATTATCATCGTCATCAGAGAACGGATTGTAGTCAGTCCCAGCATCAGAAAAAATATCTCCACCATCATCATCTTCATCAACGTTACTGTCAACAAGAGGCTGATTAACTGTGCTTTGCTTCTTTGTCGGATCAGGTAAAATCACGTATGCTGATCTTTGTTGTGTGTCTGCGGTTGGGTGAGCTACAGGCTCGGCTTCAGGGGATTTTTCACTTGTATCAGCTGTCTCTTTAATCTCTTTGAATACATCCTCCTTATTCAAATCTTTAATCTCTTCGGCTTTCTGAGCCTCTTTTGCTTCTGCTTTTGCTTCCTTCTCTTTCTCAGCTTTCAAACTCCTCTGCTCCTGCGCTTTTCGTATCCTTCTCCTCTCCTCTCTCTCTCTTGCTTTTCTCAACTCGTACTCCTCCCTTCTCACCAATTCCTCTTCCTCCTCATTATTACGTCCAATAGGTTTAAACCTCGCCTTCGGTTTCTCTGCCACCCTCTTTCGTAATTCCGCCAGCAACTCTTTCTTTGACTTACTTCCCTCTTTCGCACCTTCAACTTCATGATGTTCTAGTTCCCCTCCGTTTAAAATATCATCAAGTTGCTTGTCTACCTCGATATCTTCTTCTGTTTGTTCTTCTTGATGATAACGATGATTTGAATTTGGTATTGTTTTAGGTAGTAATTTCGCAGCTTTCGTTTCGTTTAGAACGTCTTCTCCCATTCTTGCTCTTCGTAATAAGTCAAAATCAAGTCCTTTAGGTTCCTCATCTTGCTCCTTAGTTCTATTAGAGGAATCTTTTGTGTTGTCATTGTGCACGTCATCAGGTGTAATAGCTCTTCGACGTTCAGAAGCTCGATCTCGGTATTTTGGTTTTGGCGGATGTTTTGGTGCTGACGATTGATACGCAGAAGATTGTGATGACAACGCCCTGTAAATAAATTAACATAAATAATTCAAAAAGCAATTAGTATACACACTTTGAAGAGTCATGGCTCTGACGATGCGAATATGATCCTTTACTTGATTTACTCGTATTTTGTCTATACTTTGACGACTTCACATTATCACGATCAGTAGTTGCAGCAGTTTTAGCAGATTCTGCAATTAGTTTCTTAAAATCCTCATTTGTAAGTCCTCCAGCCATTTTCCAGTAAGTAATTAAGGAAAATGCAGTTGAAGTTGTCAAAGTAGATAATTCGTTATAATTATTCTGAGGTGGGAGAATTATAGTTTGAATTTTGATCCCCTGGATTTTGAACCTCATCGCTTTTCTCTGAGATTACTCAATTACAGATTAATACACAATTATTCATTCCGACAATGACCGATCCTTATGGTATTTCACCTTTTAATTTACTGTTATTGTATTATTATTTAGCACTTGAGTTAACAATGTATAGAAAAAATCGTGCGACAAAGAATTGAAATTACAGATACTGCTGTAAAACGAATATTCACACAAATACAATCTCTTCCATCACTGCGATTTTCCACTCCTCAAGAAATGTAATAATATCCATCTGCTTTAATAAAAAAAATTAGGAAGAAGTTTGACTAACAGTTTGTATAGAAAATTAGCCAAACAGAAGTTGGAGTCGGCACTGATAAATTATGAAACTCAGATTTATAAAGAGCAAAGAGAAATTGATATCAGTGTTCTCGAATCACAACAATACGAAACACAAAGCCAGGAAATCAGTACGTCTGTTGCTTGTATACGCTTAAATAGTACTAACAACATATAGAACAAACATATGAAGAATCCATCATAGTTACACAACAACTAGATCAAGAACTATCACAAGCCCGCCATCGTCGTTCGCAAATCGAAGAATACGACCGTCTAGCAAAACAAATGTTCGACGACCACTTATACCCCCGATCTGATACCACAGCAATAATCCAACGGCTAGAAGGTGAAATAGTCGAATTAGAATCAATAAAAGCCCGTTATGCGGAAATGTGGTCAGCGAGACGTGCTCAGTTCAATGAAATTATGGACGCTTTGGCGGGTATGAAACGCCAGATTCAAGATGAGAAGGAAGAACAGGATAGAAGAGATGGAATGGCTGAAGAAGACGGTGAAGAGGAGGGTGCGATTGTCGAAACTTCAGAAAATCATACTCCTGCAACTACAAATGTGAACACCCCAGCCCTTGAAAAGTCTGCTACTCCTGCCCCGGTTTCGCAGGCCGAAAATACAGAGGAAGGAGAACTCGATGATGAAACCGATAAAAAAAGAGAAGAGGAAAACACTAATACAGGTCAGTCTATTTTTTTTTAAAGTAATTCGCCCAGTTTACTAATTTTAGTAGCACCCGCGGATCCCGATAAAATGGATTTATCTTAGCTATAATAAATTCTCAGATTTTTGGATTCCTGAATTGGGAGTCAGAATACTGGTTCTAGTGACCGCAACTGAAGAAAGCATAATAGCATGTGAATATGCAACCGCATTTGAATTTCGGTTTATGAAATCACTAATCAGTCTCTTATTTTCTTTTCATTTGAAGAGAAACTTCTAAAAGTATCTGGTACAAAAACTCAAATGCTGGATCTTGTGTATTTATATCCGACACGCTTTCTTAAGCCCACTTCCAGCGGGGGGAATATGACAAATAGTTTAAAGTATGAAACTCGGAACACTTTCTACCTCAGTATTCTGTTTTTTTGGCCACTCCTTCACGTAAACCAAACACTTAAAAATCTCTAGAGTAATGAAGTGACTAGACAACTCAAAAATGCATTACTACCACACCACAACTAGTGCTTTTACCGACATACATACATAAATACATACAAAAATAGATTGATATCTAAGAATAACGCTCCAATTCCACATTTCATGTTATAAGTATGTTCTATACTGACTTAACAACTCCTACATATAATAATAACTAATAAAATGAGTATTAATATACGAATTTGGAATATAAAAACAGACAAAAATCATGACAAAATAAAAATTACAAAAAAGAAAATGAAAACAAAAAACACCATTTTAATTGCCCAATTACGCAGTAGCGGTAACAGGTGCCGCAGCTTGACCACTGTCGTCGATGAAAAAGTAGTTTCCACTTGATTTTTGCTCTTGGTCAAGCTGTGAATCAAGTTTGTTGATACGCGGTCTATAACTGACGGGATCGCGACGGAATGTGACGTTCAAGTTCTTCAAAAATTTGTTGCATCCAGTAAGTAGACTCTGGGGTTTGGTGGCAAGTGCATCAACAGAAGGTTCACCTTCAAAGACAATGACACGATCAGCAAGGTATGTAGCCATGATGAAATCGTGCTCAACAATGAAAGCAGTCTTACGGGCGTGGATGATGAATCGTTTGATAACCTTGGCGCAAATAATACGCTGCTCGGAATCAAGGTAAGCAGAAGGCTCATCAATCAAGTAAATATCAGCGGGCTGTCCAAGAGCAAGGACAATAGCAACACGCTGCAATTCACCACCAGACAAGTTCTGGACCTCAAGGTCAATCAAATCGTCAATGCGCAGAGGCTTGCAGACATCAGTTTGGAACTGAGGAAGCAAGAATGACGAGCGAATCTTCTTGAAGAAGAGCTGACGAACAGTACCAGTAAACTTGGGACTAATCTTCTGGGGCTTCATACTGACAGACATAGGAGGAAGCTTCTTTCCGTTGTCAGGTAGTAAACTTCCAGCTAACAGTCTGCAGAAAGTTGTCTTTCCAGTTCCGTTCTCACCCATCATGACAACAATCTCCGAATCAGTAAAATCACCTGCCTGCACGCGCATGTGGAAGTCACCCATGGTCTTTTCCATGGAAGGATACTTGAAGCTTCTGCTCTTTTCGGTCAAAAGAACATCACCGGCATCAGCCAGTCTAAACTGCAAAGACTCCTCACGAAAACGCAAATTCTCAGTGGGAATGTGACCGTCAAGGAAAATGTTGATACCTTCACGAACAGAGGACGGCAAACTGACTACACCGTAAATGGAAGGAACACCATAGAGAATGCAAACAAAGTCAGACAAGTAATCAAGAACTGAAAGATCGTGCTCGACAACAATAACGTAGACATTAGCAGCCAATAAGCTACGGATAACCAAGGCAGCGGCCAAACGCTGCTTGACATCCAGATATGAAGAAGGCTCGTCAAACATATAAACCTCAGCGCGCTGAACACAACTCATACCAATGGCAAATCTTTGGAGCTCACCACCAGACAACTGCGCGACTTCACGCTCAAGAACGTTCTTGAGCTGAAGAGCCTCGACAAGTGAGTCAAAGTTGTCAAGCTCAAGCTTAGCTTTGAGGAGAGGCTCCACCTTGGTGACGGGGCCGCGGATGGCACGTGGGATGTGGTCGACATACTGTGGCTTGATGATGGCCTTGAGATTGTCTTCAAGGACTTTAGTAAAGTAGTTCTGAAGTTCGTTACCGCGGAAGTATTTCAAAATATCTTCCCAATCAGGGGGATTGTCGAAACGACCAAGATTGGGCTTGAGCTTTCCTGCAAGAATTTTGAGTGCTGTGGATTTACCGATACCGTTAGTGCCGACGAGACCGAGCACCTGGCCTGGTCGAGGAGTTGGCAGACGATGAAGTTTGAAAGAGTTGGCGGAGTAACGGTGGGTGACTTCTTTTTCGAGATTGGTGGGAAGGTTGATGATGTGGATGGCGCCAAATGGACACTTTTTGGGACAGATACCACAACCAATGCTGAATCGTCAGTCAGATGTATTCCAACACAGCATAAAGAAAAAAAAGACACGTACCAAAGTGTTTCTGAGATGAATGCAATCTTTTGATCGGGCGAGACTTCGATGCAGAGCTTTCCTGTGCGCACGACAGGACACGACTTTTTACACTCCTGTCTGCATTTCTACAGATTGAAATAAGATTAGTTCGATTGATCTGTAAACTCTTCATGAATAGATACCTTTGGTTTGCACTTGTCTGCGTTGACGATAGCAATTCTGCCAAAAAGCCGTGTTAGATACGATTCTGCAACAATACTAATCAAAAGTAGAGCTGGTCTGCTTACCTGGTCAGCCGGTCGCTCATTTTCTATAAGTGTTCAAATAAAACAAACAGCAAAAGAAACAGGAAATAAAAAGAGCAAACGGCAAAAAAGATATAATAAAAAAGAGAAAAGAAAAACAAGCAAAGAAGCACACTTGTTTGTTAATCGAAAATCAAACAACTTTCTCGGATCCGCGCAAAAGTGCTTTTCTCAGCTTTTTGCGTCTGCTCGCTCAAACTTATTTTTTTTTTGCAGAGCCCTTTCTTTGTGCCTGTTCCAAAAGGCCTTTTGCTTAATATTGTTTTGTCCTTTTCCCAAAGAAAAAAATAAAAAAAAAAACTGCCAAATTAGAATAGAAACCCTATTCTCTCTGCGCCTGTTCCTTTCGCCGCAGTTTTCTGACTTTTGCCTCGTCGCCCATTCGCCAGTCGCGCTCGCTGACTTTGGACAACGAGGGTTCTGTACTGGCATTGACAGCTTGTGAGGGGTATGTAGCGCATGACGTAAATGAGGGTGCGGTACTGTAAAGCTGTGCGACGGCCCATCGCGGTGCTCGCCCATTGCGGGAACAGCCAAACAATGCGTACTGGCTTTGCGCGATGAACGACCGCAGCGCGTCGCCATCGCCAAACGTGCGCAGTAGTTTTTGGAACAGACCCGTCTCGGCTTCTTCTTTATCAAAGCGACAGAAGGCTCTTGAGCAACATCCGGACGGAGATGATCACAGTCCCAGCGAAGAGAGCACCGTGGTAGAATCACCTGTCGTGGAAGAAGACAGTACCAGAATGGACATTCCAGAGGAACCAGAACCCGAAGAAAAGCAGACTTTAGCGGCTTCAGTGGTACTCACGGCTATTCCTCGTGACGCTGCTGGTGCTCTGGAGAAGTACGCACATCCTCCAGTGCAGAAGGTTGCTATCCGCTTTCGTCCCATCGGATCCGCGCCAAAACTCACTCGCGCTGTAGCAAAAATATCTTCTTCGCAGCATTTTGAAGTCGTAGTCAGATTTCTCCGAAGACAACTCAAATTTGGAGATCAAGATCCGCTGTTTGTTTACATAAACTCTTCTTTTGCGCCATCGCTGGATCAGGAAGTTGGATTTCTTTATGAGGTAAGCAATTAAAACAATGATCAAGTAGTTTTAAAGTCGGTTACACTAATCATTCACATTTTGATCTCAGTGCTTTAAAGTGGATGGTCATTTACAAGTTAGTTACTGTAGCATAGCAGCCTTTGGATAATACATTTACACACAACAATTACACTTTCTTCCAGTGCTAAACAGAGCCATTTTTCATTCTCAAATTAATGCACACTCAAAACCGCTAATAAAACCAAAAGCACTTTTCCTTGTGCCATTGCAACCTCCTCCAAAGCAAAATCAAATAAAACATAGTACGAACAGCTGTGTACAGACAGAACAGACAACAAAACAACAGATAAAACTAACTCATTCAAGCAGAAATACCATAAGTATTAAAGCGATCTCTAAATAAAAACTAAAACCAAAATGCTCCTATCAAACTATCCTAAAATGCCTAATTACGAAACGGGTTCGTACTTCCTGTATTCGTTCTTTGTAGAGATGCAACTGGTACTTGCTGTGGTGCCATATTCGGCATATTTGACATACTCGGCATAGGTGGTGCCATACTATATCCCGAATTCACAGCATTAGCTCCGACCGGATTATTTGACGCTCGCGCAAATGGATTGGTACTCTGTCGCGATAACGATGTCTGATAACTGCCTGCATCGCCACTTTCTGGTACAGCACCTAAGTTAGCAGCGGGAGCTTTCGCCAAGTGAAATGGATTAGATGTAGCAGCTGGTGCTCCTGTTCCAGTAAACTGCGGACTGATACCAGTAAACACTGTAGTCTGGCGGAATGGGTTGGAACTTCCCGTAGGCTGGGCAGTAAGAGCCGGCGCACTTTGCTGCTGCTGCTGCTGCTGTCCAGTTACAAACATACTTTGCTGTTGAGAAGGCTGCGTTGAGAATAAGCCCATGTACGCATTCTCTGCTGCTGGTCCCATAAAACCTGTTGGCTGAGACAGAATCGGCAGAGGCGCTGTAGGGTACGACTGGACTTGTGCTTGACTTGTATATCCTCCAAACCCAGCTCCGGTAAAATCAGGATTAAGTGGTGCCGTATTTTGTTGCGGCTGAGGTGGTCCAGAAAACATATCTGGCTGTCCATTACCAGTGAACATATGTTGTTGAACTGGCGCCATCATACTGGGTGCCATTTGTTGCAGCATCATTTGCGGTGGCTGTACTTGTTGTTGAATAGGGAATGGATTTGTTTGCTCAAAAGGAGCCTGTTGAACGGCAATCATATTGTTAGGGATTCCTTGCGGTACCGAAGGCATTTGTGGAACTGAATTAGTCTGAGGGGAAGGTCCGAAACCCTCATCAATAAGGGCCTGTGAAATAGGAGTGACATCGGCATCTGGCCGATGCGCGGCAATTTTGGCTTCCTTTTGTGCCAAAAATTGTCGTCTGTTTATTTCAAACTCGGGATCATTCAAATACTTTTGCAAACTCTCCGTGAGCGATGTTGGTGCATGTCTAATATTGGGCACCGAAAGCTTCGTTTGACTCTCTAACCGTCGCGCAAGTTGTAAATACTCAATAACGCTATCCATATTATCGGTAAAAGTTCTGTAAATATCAAGCGCTCGTTCAGCATCGTAGTGTGATAGTTCAAAGAAATGTTCAAGCATATTTATAACACCTTCATTTACAGCTTGATGAAGTGCAAGCAAATCAAACACAAGAAGTCGAAAAGCCGTAAGGGATATGTCATCATCTGGCGTATACTACTTTTGTCAACAAAATAATCGTTCGGTTTGACATAAATGACGTACCTTAACTTTCACCAAGCAATGAAGCTGAGCCTGAACACCTTCAATTTCTCTCAGCAAACCTTTCTCTACCGAAAGCGACCTTAGTCGTCCTTTTGTTGGGTTCTCTTTCTTATGCCATACATAGTCCAGCTTTAAATTTGAGTATTGACGAACTCGTTCTTGCAGATATCTGCTATATCGGTGGATTGTCTCAGCATTTCGACCAGCTATTAAACGTCAATACAAGCATATAAATACGCATTGCTTTAAATACCATTTTCATAAGTTACATGACTTGTATCGAGCATTCGGGCATGGTGAGTTAAATATTCCAAAGTCGCATCTCTTCGTCCTTCTCTTATCATGATATGAACAACAATCAAGCTCTTGAACACAATCTAAGCCAGATTAACTAAAACCCTTTCAAATTCCTCAATTGACTTACTGTCCAGGCCGTGTCGCGCAAACGAATTGATAAAGTCCGAAATATCTCCTGAAGTTCACTATCTGTAGATGTTCCCACCAAGATCGGCTCTATATATTTTGATTTAGGAGCCGCCATCTATTACAATGTCAGAATATCATCCACAAATTCATCCGCAAGTTGTTACTTTTATTTTGGTAGCTCCCTAAATGAACACAGTCAATATTTGGTTCTATAATTAATCAACGCAGAGATCATACCTTTACAATCTTCTCGTACCCCATATTCGATAATGTCAGCTAATCGCAAGATAGATTCAGAAACAACTTCAGGACAAATGCTCCAAACTTTTGAGTTCAACTAATAAAATAATACACTAATACACAACGAAACTGTTGCAAATGTATAAACAGTCTGGCTTCAATTGAGCCGACGAGCTTCTAGCTTCTGATCTCGAGAACGCAGCCGCTACAAAACAGACTTGGACCGAGTGAAGCCGCATCACGTGCGTGAAGACGTCAGCCAACCGTCACTTAATAACTGTATCATGTGACTGTTAGCAAGTGGGGCATGTACATAATACCCTACGTACAAAATGTGTAGGGCTATCAGCAGTCACACACAGGTTGCGTGGTGCAGCCGCGCACTCAGCGGTGCCTGGATATTGCTACGGTAAAGTATTGCTACGACACTTTCTTGTTCTGACTCCAGCATCACCGGACGACAACACTAAACACAATGGTGAGTTATCATCTGCTTTTATGAGCTAAGAAATAGCAATATCTGTTTCTACAATTGTGAATGAATTTCTGTGACGCTGTGTTGCCTGCCTTTTCCTGTTAATAGCGACCCGGCGGAGTTTTATCGATTATTTCGAGAATGCGAAGCATGTTTTTCTTCGCTTGCGAAAGCAGACTGAAGAAGGTCGTTTGGCGATGACCCACAGATAACCAGCGATGATTATCATTGTGACGCAGCTTGAGGTAGCTTATTTTTTTGCTCACATAAGTTTATCGAGAGTGGAAGTCGTCGTTTGTGGGTCCGCAATTCTTAAGAAATTGGCTCGAGATTCTTTACGTTTGTAAAGATCTTGTAGAGGATCATAGTGTCAGGATTTTTTGAAGCATTTTTCGGATTGCTTTATATGAAAAACTTGACTAACTTTGCCTCAATGACTTAGCCACCAAAAGGAAAGAAGCCCGCTCCCGCCCCATTCCCTGCCTCCAAGGCCACCAAGAAGGCTCCTAAGGTATGTTTGATTATTTTAATTATTATTATATTACTGTATTCTAATGTTTATAAGAACCCTTTGATCGAGAAGCGTGCTCGCAGCTTCGGCATTGGCCAGGACATTCAGCCCAAGCGCAACCTTTCGCGTTTTGTTAAATGGCCCGAGTATGTTCGTCTCCAGCGTCAGCGCAAGATTCTCAAGCTCCGCTTGAAGGTTCCTCCTGCTATTGCCCAGTTTGGCACTGTTTTGGACAAGAACACTGCTACCCAGGCTTTCAAGCTCCTCAACAAGTACAGACCTGAGACCAAGACTGAGAAGAAGGAGCGTCTTACCAAGGAGGCTGCTGCCATTGCCGAGGGCAAGAAGAAAGAGGAGGTTTCCGAGAAGCCTTACACTGTCAAGTACGGTCTTAACCACGTTGTTGGTTTGATCGAGAACAAGAAGGTTGAGCTTTTGTTGATCGCTGATGATGTCGATCCTATTGAGCTCGTTGTCTTCCTTCCCGCTCTTGCTCGCAAGATGGGTGTCCCTTACGCTATTGTGAAGGGTAAGGCTCGTCTTGGAACTCTTGTTCACAAGAAGACTGCCGCCGTTGTTGCCTTGACTGAGGTCCGCTCCGGTGACAAGGCTGAGCTTGCTACTCTCATCTCTGCCATCAAGTCTAACTTCAACGAGAAGCACGAGGATGCTCGCCGCAAATGGGGTGGTGGTATCATGGGCACTAAGACTACTACTAAGCTCGAGAAGCGCCGCAAGGCTCTTGAGGCTGCTGTCAAGGTTTAAGTGTAGTAGCTGGCATAAAATAAAAGTGTGTAATATAAGCGCTGGGAGTTTGTTTTTATTTAATGAAATCTAGTAAAAAGTTTGCACTGAGATATTGTAATTGTGTAGAGTATTTGCCAGAAGTAGTTGCATTATGCCAATTTCTGCTGCTGAAGATGGTTTGGGATGCATAAGAAGGCTTACGTAGTGTTCTTCAGTTCTAGAAAAGCATTCTTAGTGGAGCTACGTACTACGAAGCTCGATTGGCTTCCGTTATGCAGCTTTTATTAAACTTCACATGTGCAATTGCTGCTCGTATCTTACAATTAGCTTTAGAATTATTGATGATTTGTGATTTGGTTTGTTTCGTGTATCCAGAAATAATCCACTCAACTCAATGTCAACTTCCCTTCGTTCTTCGATGCTAAGCAGTACAACACACAGATCAAAAAGTAAGCACGGAGGGCTGAGCCGCACGGAGGATAAGCCAGGCCGAAGGATCCGGAGAAGAGCTGGCTGAGCGGCTCAAAAGTCAGAGTCGCGGAAGTCGAGGCGAGGCACAAGAGCGGAACAATGCTGAAGCTGAAGGGCGGAAAGGACTTGTCGAGCGGACTGTCGTCGAACGTGCTCGGTCTGGAGGAGGTCAGTTTGTGTCTTTGTGTTTTTTTTTCTTTTTGGGGGCATCGCTGGCGGTGGAGCGGTGGATGTGTAGTCGGTCGTATATGGGACGATGATGTAATGGAGGAGGAGGAGCACGAGACAAGAGAAACAGCAACAGCAGCAGCAGCAGCAGCTGACAGAGTGACAATAGATCGGCCGCTTCGGCATCACCGGCGGAGTCTCTGCTCTGGCCTTTGACCCGGTCCAGTCGCTTCTCGCGGCCGGCACCGACACGGGACGTGTGTACGTCTTCGGTCAGCCGGGCGTCGACGTCGAGTTCGATCTCTGCCCGGGCCGACCAATCCTGCATCTTCGCATCGTCCGTGGCATCTTCTTGGTCACCGTCGACGGCAACAACAACGTCACCGTGCTTTCTCTCGAAACGCTGGACGTGCTTTCTGTGTATACCCCGTCAAATCCCGTGTCCTCCATCGAGACCGATCCTGCTCTGGATTGGCTCTGGATCGGTATGGACAACGGGCTGGTGGTCGTCTATGACATCGACCGCGGCGGAAAAACACCGTTTCGCATACCCAACTTGCAGCGTACAGCACTGCCTACTGCACCAACTTCTCCTGTCGTCTTTCTCGCAATTCATCCGCGTTCGTACCAAATCATGCTCATTGGATACGAACGCTGTGCAGTCGTCTACAACATGGCCGACGATGACATCCTACTTGTTTTGCAATACGTTGTACCTGCTGGTGCTCCCGGTGGTGATCTTCATCCCATGTCGCAGCAACGCCAGCGATTCCCGAGGCTCACCACCGGAGTTTGGCATCCCAACGGTCACCACGTTGTCACAGCCTACGACGACGGCTCCCTTGTATTTTGGGACGCCAAAGAAGGTAAATTGCTTCAGGCGCGTACAACAGACGACACAGATGTCAATGTGCCGCGCAAAGTAATACAGACTCAACCACCTGTCTCTCCCAACGAGGTAATGGTTCGCGAGCCAATTTACAAACTTGCCTGGTGCTGCACTACAAATCCCGAAGAAACATCTCTTATTGTAGCCGGTGGTGAGCCAAGTGATTTACCTTTGAAAGGAATGACCTATATGGACTTTGGCGTTACACCGCTCGTTGCTGTCACTTCTTATGCTGCCATGGGCGAACACTACAGTCAACCGCGCAGACAGCGTATATACCCCGTTCCCCTTGGAGCTGATCCTGTCGATTTTATCATGCTTCCACGGCACTCGCCGTATTACGCTGGAAATATGGATCCTATCGCACTTGTTGCCATATTATCATCTGGCGAGTTATACTCTCTAGAGTTCCCATCCGGTGCAGCGCTTCCTGTCGCACAAATTTTTCCTCCGTCATTATGCTGGATTCAGCCACGTATAACGGCTTCTACAGTCGCCTCCGTTCGTCGCGAGCAATGGATCGGTATGATGTCCTTCCACAAAAAAATATCTGCGCCGCCTCTCCTTATTGGCGGCTCACCTGCGCAATCACGACTACGCCGATACGATCTGCGTAATATCATCGTCACTGGCCACAAAGACGGATGTGTTCGGTTATGGGATGCATCGCACGGTGAGATTGCAGACTCTCAGATTCTAGACATGTCAATTGCAGATGCCATGGCTCGCTCTGTTGATGTTCGTGTTTCGGATATCTCATTCGCGGGTCAAATGGGCGAACTTTCTGTTGCCTGTGAAACTGGAGAACTCGTGTATTTTAAATATGCACTGAATCGTATCAACAGTACCGGTGATATAGCCCGACGGTTAGAGTCAATGAAAATTGGCGCAGATGGTCGACCACCAATTATCCAACATGTAGGTGATCGCGTCGATCCAAGCGTGAAAGAGGGATTTTTGCCTGTATTCGTTTTGAATCCACAACAAGGACCCATTACTGCATTAAAGCACAGTGAGGTCGGATTTCTTGCAGTTGGATATCAATTTGGATCATTTGCGGTAGTAGAGTTGCGCAGTATGACAGTCATCTACTTGGAGTCATTAGCTGGTGTTGCAGTTGATGTTCAAGCAAAGAAATTTGGCCGTCCAACATCATCAGGATCAAGACCTTCATCATCTCCTTCATTTCCACAAATTGAGATCCCAACAGTAATTGAGTTCAGTATCATGACTGTCGAAGGCGATTCTTATTCGTCAGTTTTAGTGCACGTCGGCACATCTAATGGTCGTATTCTTACATTCAAAGTTTTACCGAATCGACAAGGCGGTTCGTCTGTTGTTTTGGTCGGCGTTATACAAGCTAAAAGTAAAGTGCTGGCGATTCTTCCATTTGATTTAGATTACGGTACATCAGCTGTTGCGAGTCAGACTATTTCTAATAAACTACACGAAGGGATTTTGATCAATGGAGCTGTTATTATTGTGACAGCTGAGGAGGCGCGCATACTTAAAATGCCAAAAAATAGAATCGGCGGACAGTCATTTAATGAAAAGGTTCTTGTCGCTGGTTTATCAATGTTACGACAAGGTGATACGCTTGTTCTTACGTGTCTAACGGAAACTGGATATGTTCGAGTATACACACTTCCGGGACTTCGAGAGCTTGCGCATTTGTCTGCACAAAAGTACTACGATGTGCGATACGCTCCAAACAGTACGATTTGTTTAAACGGAGATCTTTTACTCGGCATTGGAAAAAATGAATCAGCGCTTTTCAGCATCTGGGGTAAAATGACATCTTCTCGCGTTACTAAAGCCGACGGTACAGTGACCAAAGCGGCTCTTTACGATATAATGAAACGTCAACCTCCTCATCCGACTATCAGTAACATTCAATGGATGTCTGGTGTCAAATACATTTCTCCAGAAGATTTTGATTTGCTAATCGGCGGTCCTCATCGCCCGCGCTCAAAACGTGATATGGAAGAGGAACGAGCCCGACGTGAACAAGAACGTTTAGCAGCTTCTCAGAAACTACATCAAGCACCTCCACAACAACAATCCCGATTTTCAGGTATATTTGGTGACTCATCAAGTTCTTCCAAATCCCGTGAAAGTCCGTACAGCGGACTTCGAGCAGCCGCGCAGGAAAGAGGTGATGGGCTAGGATTTATGCAGTCGCAGTTTGAGAAGTTGGAAGAAACCAGTAGTGATTATATGGAGAGTTTATCTAACTTTTTAAATGACTCGAAAAAAGCTGCTGTTTCGTCTTATTTGAAAAGTAGATTTCTTGGTTGATTTGTTTGTAGTTGTTTTTTGTGACCTGGTTTTTTTATGCTGTTTTGGTTTTTGTAATGATATTATGTAGTTATAGTTTCTTTTCTGTTAAACTATTTTGAGGATCAATTTTGTCGCGTTTTTATGAATTTTCGTCATTGCTCTATGTGTTCAACCATTCAGTGGTTTCTAATTTTGCGAATTTATTGGTTTTCAAATCTGACAACGCTCATATCAAATAATTATGTTTGGTGGTCGTAAGGCTGTTAGAAGTGATTTTAGACTTGTGCAGCAGATTATGCTCGGACTAAGTTTGAAACGGGTTTGCTGCTACCTAAATAGGCAAAAACAGGGCTGACGAAATTGACAACCTACAACAACCTCAATAAATTGCCAAAAAGGTTAAGAGAGTATGGGACTAAGTCTAGCAAGTGTCATTGGAAAATACATAACTAGATAAAGCGACGTTTATTTCTGGTGCATTTTATGCGTAGGTGGTAGGTAGGATACGTTGCTGTTGGCGCGTTTTGGTTTTTTGTCATTTTAACAAGATAACTGACAGGACACCTTCAACCATTGTCAGATTTATAGAAAGTACAAAACCATCGGAGATTTATTATTCGGTATTTTTTTTGTTCTTAAAAATATCTGTCGCATCTTTTTTATCCAGGCTCCGAAAGCTCATTCGTTGCAAGGCTTATTATTGTCTTTTGCTTCCAAGCATAAACAAGCAGAAAGAGAATTTATCAAAAAAAAAAAAAACTAAAAGTATTATTCTGAGTCGCCCGCTAATAAATTTTTCTTGGTGTGTATGTGATTGCTTATGTGATTGCTCAATGCAGATTAATCTTGATATTATCGTTTTCGTAGTTCAACCTCTATGTTTTTGTCATCTGTTTTGTTGCGATAAATATGAAGAAGCCAATAGAAAAAAACTGTTAGACAGGCAGACGGACAAAGCTTTAAACAGAAAGTTTTGTACGTCAATATTGTATAGAGAACTGCTTTCATTGAGCAATACATTGATAACATTAGCAAGTAAGTTTAAGGACCAGCTCTGTAAGTGAAGTGCAAAACATCCTTTACATCCGTATCGCCTCTCATATGGCCAGACGCTTCTAAAATGGCATACGTCAAATTGAACTGATCACATGAACTTTTTTATAGATTTATTTGGTTATTTTGCCTAAAACTTCTTAGTTGTCAGTATTGATACAAGCTTGTAAAATCCACGATTCTTATAAACTAACTCAACAAAATCTTAAAACAAAAAGAGCCAAGTAATATACAGAATTACACTTTCAGCTTTATTAGTACAAAAAAAGGTGGAAACTAAAAAAGCTATTCAACTTAAAGAGTCAAGATGAAAAACTTGATTAACCACCTGGAAAACAGTATTCTGTGACTTAAAAAAAATCTAGTAAGTGAAAATACTTTTGTGGGCGGAAATAATTTGTATAAAGTATGCCATAAACTGTTTCAAGTCTACAAACATACACAAAATACCCAAATGTACCCCACCGACAAGCAATAATCTCTAAAAAGGAAAGTGACCATGACAAACACAGAAAAAGAAAAAGAAAAAGAAAAAGACAGACTAGTAACGATTTTTCAAACAGTAAACAATATCATCCCACCTCTGCAACAACTGATCAAAACAAAACTCTGCCTCTCTCAAAACAAATCCCTGTACATCAATTTCGTGATCAAAGTCATCATGAACAAGTAATTCATGCATGCAATTTCGATAAACAACAGATAAATCCTCAGCAGTTTCACCAAGGATAATAGGTGCTATTGTCGATACTAATATTGGCTTTTCGATATCGGGTGAGGCTGTGCGGGAAAGAAGTAAATGGAGAGTAGAAAATATTGAAACAAATAGATCTGTACGAGAATTTGGTAGTGAAGCTATAGACAGTGCAATTTTCTTAGTAGGGGTATCGGGAGTTGCTATAGAGACAAGATCAAGGTATGCTTGTACACCACCTATGACACCAGAAGGCAAGACCATTAAAATCATTTTAAGAAATGCAGCGACGTCGGATGCAGATAATTGTAAACTCGACAGAGCAGCAGGATCAAGAGTAGTAGATTTGTCATCAGAAAGGGAATTTTTCCCCTTTTCAATGAGTGAAGAACAGTACAAAGCAAGTTTATGACAGCGTATAGCTTCACCATGAGAATACAGAATATTAGCAGACATAGAAGGATCATCAACGAGGTATTTGACAAGCATTTGAACAATTAATGGTACCCAAACTACAACAGCCTCTTTGTAATTCGCTGAATCAAATGATAGTTTACCATCGTTTTCGGGCTCGTAAAAAGCTGTCCAATCAGAGTACCATCTTTGCAAGGCAATCTCGCGTTGCCGTGCACCGCGAAAAGTCAAAGGTTCCGCGCCGCGCCATGGTAATGGACTATCGTCAAAACGATCACGGTTAATAACAGGAAAAGGTAAGTCAGTAACAGAATCAGAAGCAAGCACAGAAATAGGTGAAACTGAGTGGGTATTATGAGGTTGCACAAGAACTAAAAAGGGACCAGACCGTATAAGATCACGGGTCCAGATGAACGCGGCATAGAATAAATACGCAGCGTCACGAATAATTTGACCAGCAGATTTTGCACTAAAAAGAGCAAATACCAAAACAAAAGCACGTATTCGCCAAAAATGTACAGAAGAAAGCACAGAGCGACGGAGAAAGTCTACTTGAGCTACGGAGGCCTGTGCGGATTGAAGCGAAGCGGTGAGGACATTTGCGATCGCTGCGGTAACGGCAAGATGCGCTGTCCGAAGAGACGCCAAATGCAAACGACACGCATCGTAAAACGTGAACGCCGCAATGACCGGAAACAGAAGAGGATATATCGCAACAGCTCGTATAAGGCTCATTGTTCTGTGCTCTCGGGTTTTAGAGAAGCAATCAATTCATACGGAAAAAGACGGGATGAGCCGCATTGGGAGGAAGCGTGTGCGGCGTCGACAGCGGGCCAGGCGTGACAAGGATGGGAGTAATTTAAGATAGTCTGTGCTAACCGAAATTACAAACAGCCAAAAATGCCGTCGCTATCACCTTCGTTGTTGTCGAATGTGAATGGAAAAGAAGAAGTACTGAGGATGGGAGTTGGAGTAGGACCAGGACGACATCGACAGTCATTGGCAATGGCGTTATCGACGTCGCCGTCGTCACCAAAGAGACATCATGGGCACTGCGAAGCTTTGGTGGGCTCGTATGAGGAAGCACTATTAGCGGGTCGAACATCGACACCGTCATCAAAACCAGCCGTACCATTTACAGCACGAATAGGGGTACTGGGAATAGGCCAGGAGTGTCCGGCAAAGCTGCGATGTCCTCGGCACGTGAACCTGGAGTTTGACGCTGTGTTTTATAATTGGCAAGACACAGCTGACGATCTAGGATCACCTTATGTTGGAGTACTTGATCTGGAACACTGTTTCACTGAAAAACAAAAAGAAAAAGAAAAGAAAGAAAGACGGAAAAAGGGAACAGTTCCAGGATACCGGATACCAGAACGGGGACAAATACAGATAGTAATATCCAACCCGCACCGAACAGCGATACGATTGTTTTTAATACCATACGATTTAAGAGAGCTTGGGGTAGGAATGAAGACGTTTATCCGGCAAAAGATGAGCACAAAACCAGCAGAAGCTGGAGGTAAAGGTACTCTGAAGCAGGCGGCACATTTACATGTCGTGCACGTGAGCCCAGGCAAATACTACCTTGTTCGTACACTACGAGTTGTGTTTGAAAATCGTG
>JAJLWK010000189.1:0-22623 GCA_030570675.1 Myxozyma neglecta | reverse complement strand
GTTCAAATATAGGCTGATAAACTTTTTAAAAATTGCAAATTGATAGGTGCATAATAGTCCATAAGTTGTAATTATCCCACTCACTACTCTGGCTATACAAGTGCCTCGATAAACCCAAAAAAAAGACTTCATCTCTGGTGTGGTATCTCTGTGAAAGCCAAAGGTAGACCTCTCTCACCTTGCTCTCAAAGCTTAAGCTGAACACAGCATCAAGAAAATGTGGATGGTATTCTGTTCCAATGCTAGCCACATAGTAAGAAATCTGCTCTATTCCGTCATGCGATTTCTTTTTGATAGCAGTTTTTCATTGGTCCGTCATCTCAGTAAATACAGACTAGAGGATCTACAGCTGAATAGAAGCAGGTTTTAATTAGAAAAATTTTTTAGTCTGGCATACTAATCTTATATAGATGTTCAAAATGCTTTTCATGCAGAAGCATTCTATCCAACTATCTGGTTCTTTGAGCCCAACTCATCAAAATCTAATTATCAACAGGTATGGTTTAGTGGTGCACATATTACTATTGGTGGTGGGCAAGTTTCAAATATAATTGAAGGCAGTAATTATCTCAGAGCAGCCAAAAATCAATCAGAGTTGAATGTTCAGAATGCAAATATATCAAGTGTCGGTCCACTGATTTGGATGTATGGTAATTTTGCACCACTAATTGATTTTAGCATTGCGGCTTTACATTCATTGGTCCATAAAATTGATTATCAAGAAGAACCAGCAAGAAGAGAGAAAGCCTTCATTCAAAGTACAATGAACTCGCTTCAAAGTAAACTGAGTTCAGTTGGAAGTACACTAAAAATGCGAGTCTCTGTTCGAATTAGAAAATCTGTGAATGATGAAGTAACTCTGGGAAGTGCCGGACAAAGGGTCTCTGATGCTGGGTATACTGAAGTTGAGTGGTCCAATCAGCAATGATCAACAATTTTATCCTCCAATCCTTCGAAAAAGTCGGAGAGTTCTGGGGTTCATAAACCAGAGCGGTAAAATGATAAACCAAAAGAAATTAGAACCAAAAGTCACACATGAACAGTTGCATCAGTCTGTTTTTGATCGAGGAGCTGTGGTACAAAGGTCATCATCAAATAGTGACCCGCTACAGTGGGTCAATGAGCATGAAGAACCTTTGCAGGATCTACATTGGAATGTACGGACAGAGTATGGTACTCAAAGTGAGAAAAGGGCCAAAATAGATACGAAAAAACTTGATGTTGCGCCAGTGTCAGAGAGTGAGCATCAATTTTGGCAGGAACATAATCAGCATCGAAAATGATGATAAAGCCAGCTCAGTTGACCATTTGCTCATTGGTGTGTAACGAGTATTTTGCATGGCTATCATAATGTTCATACAAAACTAGAATAAAATAAAACTAGAATAAAAAAGTAAACTGTATAACCTACTTATTGATGAGCACAATCAAGGGAATGTTTCAATGTAGCTAATGTAATTGTCATACCTTGACTGGTGCATATGCCAATCAATAAAAAAAAATCATGCAGAAAGATTCTGAAACATTTCACAGTCTGTCATGATGTGCTAACATCAAGAGAGTAGACCGGCTAACAGAATAGTCGTCACAGCTCCTCGTGCGAGAGCAGACGGAAAGTTACCAAAAAGGGTAATAAGACAGTCAATTTCTGAGAGAGGCTACGGATCACCGGAGCACCGTGGTCGGCAAGGCCGGTAAGGTGTGATAAGGCGGGGTCTGTAGAATAACGTAGAAAGAGAGTCTTCTTGTAGAATTGAAACAAGTAACAGTCAACGCGATACCCAAGTCCAAAAGTATTGAGCTCCGTAGACGACCAACTCAACGCTGCAGCCGAGGCCTCTCCGAGCCAGTAAAGCAAACAGATTTTTATTTTTTTATTTTAAGCATACCCCAACATTGACAACAGAATAGAGTTTTTTCTGGAAATCCTAGAGCCACACGCTGCATCTCTCAGCTCTCGCTTAAGTGCGCGCACGTGCGAGACCAAACCAAAAGTGATCGTCTTTATACAGCTGTGACGGGTTGCTGTGTAGCTTTAAAAATCTCAACATTCTTCTGTAATTCTAACAATGATTAGACATACCAAACGAGTCCGGAAAAAATGAATACTTCAGAATCATCAGATACCGAACAATCTACCCCTCAATATAGACGTCTGATCTTATTATGTGACGGTATGCCTTCTGCATTTTGAACATTTGACCACTGAAGTTAACCAAATTAGGATCACGAACGGACTCTGATGACCTGAGCACACAAGAGTCATTCTGCTTGAATTGTCTAGGTAGTGCAGTAAACTTCGATTCGCCCGATGGAATACCACAATATGTTTTCCAGTATTCAATCGAATCAGAAGTTGTATATCGTTATCCAATTCTTTCTAAATTATTCAGCCCCTTTCTTAGTGACTTTCTCCGTGAAGAGTTTTTTAATTCAATATTGGAGAGCTATGACTGTTTGGCAAGTAACTATGTAGCCGGCAGCGAGCTTTTCATTTTTAGTTCCTTTGGGGGCTCATATTTGGCCAGAGCTATTTGTCAAATGATTGCTGATCATGGACTTCTGACAAGATTAGGAATGCAATATTTTGCGAAATACTTCAACTTATACACCAACATAAACAAAGAAAAAGAACTGGATATATTTGTGGATGAACTAAAAACTAAAAATTTGATATGGTATCCAATTAAGGTCAAAGCTATCGGAAATTTCAATTTTGTGGGAGCTCGGAGGAATCTCTCAGTTAAGAATGGACGACGGTTGCATCATCATAGCAGATACAAATTTTTGAGACCTCAACTAAGTGACAGTGAGTTTTTGAAAATGAGTATTTATGTACTAATGTTTTATAGTTATCGAAAACGCTTTTCAAACACTTGCTTTGGATGGAAACGGAAAGGTATCTGATTCAGCATTATGGAATTTCAAGCCCGGTTCTTTGCCCACCAACTACAAGCAAGTGTGGTTCACAAAAAACCATTTTGATACTTCCAAAGATGTTGAAGCTACGAAAAACAGGCTGATCGAAGAAGTTCAGGTCAGAAATTCTTTATATGAAAGGCCATTGACGTGGATGATTGGTCAAATCTCGAGATTTTTGAATGTTGACACCAAGACCTTACATTTATGTTTTGAAGCTGGAGAAATTTGCCTTGATGATGACCAGAGGCAAATGGAAAGAACAGCAGCCCGAAAGAAAGTGGTTCTTTCCAGAACGATTAATGGTGACTCTTGCCAGGAAACTGAAACTATACTTAAAGATGTCAGAGCTAACCGTAACCGTTTTGAGATCGAGCAAACTGAGAGTGACCCGACAGAATCTGCTGTATGGTATGTTGGTTCGACTAATAAAAGCTACAGAGATCTGTGTTCCCATTTGTGTTCACAAGAAAGACGGATAGTGCTCCAGCAGAAGTACTCGAATGCGAAGGCTTCAGACAAGGAAACAGCAGATGCAGGAGTCACTAATGAGTTTATTCACATGTCAGCTTTTAGTCAAGAAGTTGTCTTGCAGAAGAGATCATTGAATAATGACTTGCTTAAAGAAGTGAAAGTTGAGCCATTTTCAGAATTTGAGTTGGAGTTCTGGAGAGAAGAAAGACAACTTGCTGAATCTAATGAACCTATGACACCAATTCAAATGGAGATTGACTGAATAATTTTTTGTAATTCTTTCAGTAGCCATGACAGAGATGTTGCGTTAGTAATGTGGTTCTATTACAGACGTGTTGAAGATGTGATATGCAAATGATAAGATTCACTTCATCATATTTTTCTATAATAGTTTTAGATTGACTTTCAATCTCTGTCTGAGTAGTGGGCAAAGGATACACGATAGCTTGATTAGAAATTCAGATGCAGCGACAGAGTAGATCACATGAGTGGATTCTGAAAAGGTGATTAATACCTAACTAGAATTCGACATTTCCGAGTGCGTTGCGCTCATAATTCCAAGCTTCGAGTCAATGCATTCATTCGAATGTATAGATTCACGCAATTTTCCATAACTTTTATACATTTAACGTGAATGTAGGATATGCGTCGCACTTCCCAACGCCAGCCGACGCGACGCGTCTCACCAATCAATCAAACCCAAAAGGTCGCCACAAATGACCTCCTCTTTAATACTGGTTGAAGCCAGAGTGACTACGGTACTTGAAGCTTTGCGGAAAGACCCAAAAAGAAGTATTGGAAGGAGCTGCCAAGAAATATAAAGTCTCTGAACATACGGTTCGCCGACGACGTGCCGGCTTCCCCTCACGAAGCGAAACTGTGCCCATGTCAAGATATCTTTCAGATTTGAACGGGGTATTTATTGTTTAGCATATATATAACTTAGATAAAAGATCTTTCCCGCTTAGATTGGATGATGTAGACTGTGAGACGGACGGAATACATCAAACATACAACGCGCCCGCTGTTGGCAGTAGATGTTCATCTAAGTTTGTTTCCCGACGTCAAAAGCTCTAAATCTTAATGACCTAATAATACAATCACTGAAGAGCTAAATGCAAAAGTTATAAGTCTATTTCCGAGTGGTTTGACTTAAAATTAAGTACGGTGTACCAGATCAGATGTGGACTACAAAGACGCTTCAGAAACAGAGTAAGATAGATTCACAGACAAGATCAGTTAAGTCTTGTGTTCCTAGTCCTCTAAATCAATCTTCAGCAATAATAAATAGAGTTGATGATGTAGTGGACCAATTTATCAAAGCAACTCATCTAGCATTTATATAAAAGGTTTGTTCAAAAGGGCAATCAGGCTGCCAGCAAATGCTCTACAAATAAAACAACATGCCTACAGCATGAGGAGACTTTGACTGAGCAAGATGAAGTAAATGTGACAAAAGAAAAAGAGTAAGATGATACGACACATCCTAAAAATCAACGGGGTAATGGTTCTTCAAGTCCGGTCAGGCAGGTTCACAGCGCTGCTGCAATTGTGGCAACACTAGAAATAATATCTGGCAACACTGGCTATATTATCAGAACCTATAGACCAAATACAGAATAACCCAATATATCAGAACATGGCATAATTTATGTAGATTGAAAAGTTTATAGTGTTGAAAGTAAAGATTGTTGCTACAGTACCGTTGGAAAGTGCGACGCGTACTCATATGCGACGCATACCCTACATTCACATTATATACTAATTACTCTATAAATCATCAGCGAAATTCAACCATGTTGCAAAACAAGAAATAAACTGCTAGTTTTGCCTCACAGTATCTTGACAGCGTATTTGTACCCTATCAGTGTATAATGTGTGGAATTTTGAAAGCCCGTATCTTTTTTTGCTTGCATGGTTGCAACAATTAGTACAGTCGTTTTTAGTGCTGTAAAAATGTTTGAGTCTTTTTTTATATATTTACTGTCTCCTTAGCATCTCAACTGGAAGTGCCGGCCACCTTGACTAAATTGACACGGGCACGGTCACGTAGCATCTAGCTACTACTCAATCTCCAGGTTCCGACGGCATGTATGTTCTTGGGAATTTGAGACATCAACTTGAGGGGCTAGTATTCTTCACGGTACAGTATACTTTCGCAGTTATGCATCAATGTTCCCAACATTTGGCTTCAAGAGTTTTTAAGATTCCTTTTTCTGGGAAGAGCGCTAGATATATTCAAAGTCATATACTTGATTCGATCCCAATTGAACGAATAATATGTCGGGTAGAGACAGGTCGACCTCTCCACGGGACAGTGGGTATAAACGTCGTCGAGGTATGTTTCATCAAAACTATTATTTTTAATTGAGCCATGACTTTAGAATATGATGAACTAACAGCTAGATCAGGTAGCGACGAAGGTGGAGAATATAGACGACCTCGAAGTGGAAGTTCGGCGCCTTTTCCACGATTGCGAAAGCTTTTTGGATGTTTAGGTGAACCTGTATGTTACTGAATATGACTGTCAAAACAGATCATTCCTATTATAACTGATTTGACACCAAAATTTATGTTTAGGGTCGTTATACGCTCGATGACAGTATAGAGCATTGTAGTCGATCACTCGCTGAAGCAGAATTTTCCGAAGACGATGACAGCAAAGCTGCTCTTTACAACTTTTTTTGCAATCTGTAAGATTACGCATTTCAGTTCTCCAAATTGGTATTAATAAGAATCAAGTGCAATTGAACAACCTCCCAAAATATTCTCAGTGTCGGTTTCTCTATTAAGATCAAACAGCGCTCAGAGTACGATCGGTAAAGAGTTGCTTGATGCAGTGGTGCGAAGGCTACAAGAATATGTCGACTCAGGCGACTGGAGAAACGCTAAGCTAATCTTCAGGTTTCTGTTGTTTTTGTCTCCTATGATCTCAAACGCTGACGTGCTTTTTGAATTTTTGGATGCATTGATTTCCAGAGCAACTGAACTCAAAGACGTGGCTGAACAAAACTCTGCATCTCTTGAGATTTATAAAGCGGTTCTTTACACAATTCCTTATATTGCTATCGCTGATCCAGACCAAGACCGGAAAGACAAGAGCGCCGCACTACTAGAAAAAGCGAAAGCATTCAATTATACTCCCAGCAAAGCCAGTGCTTTGATTAATCCCTTCGTTGATGGTGAAGCTCCATACAAGGTTTCCGATGCTCTAGAGTTGACAATGTCTCATTTGGAAAAACTAAAAGAGGACGACTGGACCATTTCACTTATTTGCGATTATTCGGCAGTTTTCCCCAAAGAGTTCGAAAAACATGAAATTGCGACAGTCGTGATCCCTGAAAAGTTTAGCCTTTCAAATAAGATGACTGTCTCAGATTTGTATCTCAGATTTTTTATTAACCCTCAAGTGGAAACTACTCCTCCAGCTGAGAGCATATTTTCCACTATTATTCGTGATATGCTGGTGGATCTACTTTTAAACTTGAGCTTTAACCGTCATGAAGCTGCTAGACAATTGTTATGGTTTGATGTATTCTTTCGTCCGGGTTTGTTTTGTCCACCAGAGACTTCTCTTGAGAAAATTGTACAGATTAAAAATGGATCGACTTGGAAGCCGGAAGACGTTGCCGTCGAGACTGTTCTTTCATGCTTGTTCAGTCTTCCAAAAGCTCCCCTGAAACCTATTTACTATCATTCAATTTTGATCGAAGCTTGTATCCTTGCGCCTCATGCTGTCGCACCTGTATTTGGTCGTGCGATTCGATTCATGTATGCTAATTTGGAGCATTTGGACGTTCAAACAATGTATCTTTTTGCAGATTGGTTTGCCCACCATTTATCAAATTTTGGATTTACATGGAAGTGGAAAGAATGGATAGAAGACTTGAAGTTGAACGAGTTGCATCCGAAGTACGTTTTTATTCGGGAGTTAATTGGAAAGGAGCTTCGTTTGAGTTTCCCTCAACGTATAAAAGAAACACTGCCCGAAGAGTTTGATGTTTTTGTATACAATGATCAAGAATTGCCACCTTTTAAGTACGCTTTACCAGAAGCTCCCTATGCAGAGGAAGCAAGAACTTTAGTTCAAAGGCTCCGAGAGCGCGCTTCACCTGAAATTTTGGAGGGTGTTCTGGATGATATCCGAGAAAAATCTGAGAAGGAAGAGCCTGACGCAGTAGATGCGAATGATGCGGACAAATTGATCCGACAAATATACGTTACCGCTATAGTCCACCTTGGTTCGCGGTCTCTTTCTCACGCAGAAAGCTGGATTGAGCGAGGCCTTCCGCTCTTGAAGAAGCTTTGTCCCGGCGGTGAGGGTAGTGACGCCCAAAGAAAAGCGGTTGCGGCTGTTTTTGACTTTTGGCATGAGCAAACTGGAACGGCAGTACAGGTTGTCAAAAAATTGATGAATTGGAAAATCATTACACCGCAGAGTGTAGTTGAGTGGATATTAATAGATATTACACCTGTTGCACTGACCAGAGGCCATTCGTGGGAATTGCTTGGGTTTGCTATTGACAAGGCTAAAGCTTTTATTTCGGATGCAGAGAAAGCGGTTGAAGACGCCTCTAAAGGCGGGGAAAGTAATAATGCCACAGAGTCTTCGGAGGAGTCGGTCAAAGATCTACAAGAAGAACTGCGAAGAATCTTTATACTGATTGTTCGAGAGTTATCCAGACCAATTACTAATTCGGAGGAGCTGGATGAAGAGACTTTACGCTGGTTGAAATGGTGGAGAGGCGGTTTCTTAAGAGCATTTTTGCGAAGCTATCACGAAGATTTCAAGCAATTGCAAGAACCGCTAAAAAACATGGGGTTGACTGATGAGTTCATTTTGAACATGATAGAGCAAACCGCTGAATTGTAGATCTAAAAGTTTTTTCGTGGATTATTTACTCATACTTTTGTATATGATGTCTTTTTATGAATTGATTGCATTCCAGCCATATGGTACAAATATAATTACATAACAAAATTCAGTATCTACCTCCAGCGGAAAACGATTCTCTAGTATTTTTTCTTCGTGGCCACATAGAAGGCATGTTAATTTCCTGGAAACGGGGTTGCACGCAGCGTTCGACAAACCATTTTCTGATCCGAGATTCTAGAAGCTGAGCGAGTTTTGGCAGATTTTGTAATCTTGATCGTGAGCCCACTAATGATTTTATAGAAAGATCAAGCTGGTAATTAGGAGCAAATGAGAAAGTAAGAGAAGTTTTGCGGTCGGATGTGTTTGTAGGTGGAATTGTTTTGAACGAGATTGTAAGTTCTCCTTGGAATCTGACGATAGATACTGATAATGAGACTGGTAAAATAGCCATCAAAGGAGCAGGATAGTTTAGAAGCAGTCTGGTATCGATACCGAGAGTAATACTGTCTGATAATTCAACGTCGATACGTGCTTCCTACAATGGCTGTTAGTAACCAATATTTTGAAAGATCAAAGAAAGTACATACAAGACGGCCGGGATCGTCAGCGCATGGGTATATTTTGCAATTTCTGAAGATAGGAAATTCTTCTCCGATGTCGAGCTCTGTGACATTGATTTTGTCCTAGCAAAAAGTTAATTGTGCTCCAGAGCTGTTTAATTGTTAAAGCATACTAGAAAACTCGGCAATGCATCGCTATTCAGGACTTTATCTAGACTGTGCAGTATATTATTATTCATCCTAGCATCTTCTCGAAGCTGTGAGATAGTCTGTGCAACAAGCACATTCAACCAATCTAAAGATTCCGAAGGATGAGTGTCCACATTATACAGAGTCTTGTTTAATATAGTTCTTGCGGGGACAGAAGGTGAAGGGCGAATGATTGATGACTGTTTCTTTTTCAATGCATGAGTCGCAGAGTCTGTTGTGTGTAGAGTATTGGGACCATTTGCAAAAATAAAAAAACGAATAAAAGTGAACAGTATGATTATAACACTTAGTTGTCCTAACTTTTCTATAGTTAGATTCAGTCTCAAGGCTGATTCGCACAGTATTTTACCAATAATCCATGTGTAAAGGTAAATCTTTTTCACTTAGCCAATATCTTTCGTATTTCAAACCAGCAGCTTACCCATTATCATTCTTGATTGCAGTTTCTGGAAGTAGAGATACTGCTGTCTCTTGGATCCGATATACGGTCTTCGTGACTGTAGCAGCTGGTGAAGCAACTGCATCTGCTATTTCAGTGACAACTGACATCCTTAAAGTCAATTAGGTATCCGGAATACTTTGGCAACTGACAGATTATCTTTGCATTTTTTTCTATATTTTGAAATATTATCGGTGTATATTACAAATGAACAAAACAGAAATGATTTGCGTGGGATTCGATATAACATTAATTCACGAAACCCACACTTGGGACATTAGCAAAAGCTTGGACTCACTTTTCGTTTACAGTAGAATAATACAATTTTAGTCGCATCTACTTATTGTTTCATCACAAATCTACACGAAAATGGCTTTACACTTGTCTGAGGAATCAAAGGTATTGTGATAGAGGCGGTATAGATTATTTCAATGTGCTGCAGAAGACTGATACTATTTGGCACAGGAGCGAATTGTTAAGGCTACCGAGATGGCGCAGGTTGCTTTCCGATATGGATTCATTCCCTTGATCATCTATTTGGGTACGCATCTGTGTTTTGGCAATGAATCTAGTTTGGCATAAGATACTAACGATATTTTAACAGGCTGGTCGCAAACTACTCCTCGTCCCTCGCTCATCAGGTAAGCAGTAATTGATGAAATTGGGTTGAGATTATGCTGACAAAACCAAGCCTTTTCTCTCCCCTTCCCATGTCGCGAGCTTAAAGATATTTTTTCAACTTTGGAAATGGTTTTCGGACAGAGATTTAGGCGGGTGTATAAGATTTGAAGTTTATGAGGTAAACTGGGTTGTTAAGGATTTATCTAGCGAACGTATGTACATATAATGCAAGCTCTTCCTACTTTCAGAAGCAAATTCACATTAATATCTATTCTCTTCAATTCTGTTTTGTTTTTTTATTTCGCTTAAGCCGTAGAACGAGTAACTAAAAACCTTTCGTCCTTTAGTGCATCAATTTCTAATGTCTCTTTCTCTCATACTAATTTTTTCTGACCGCTACCGGCGCGGCTCGTAGAAATTTATAAATCTACTCTTCATTCGGTCGGTTGCAATATTTGAGCAAAATTGAGGAATACACTATCCAAGTTGACAGTTGACTTACTACATTCACTAGGAGTTCATAGTTGTTCCACAAAAATGCTTGGTTCTAGACAAGAGGTTTAACATAATAATCAAGGATAAAGGTGCGCATGTTGAAAGTAATGAACGCTATATCCGACGAGCCCGCACATAAGTCACAAGCGCAGCAACCGCGGTCGCTCCGACAGATAATACCGGTCGATGCTATGTCGGGTGTTGCTGCAGGATGTGTGACTACATTATTGTTACATCCACTTGATCTTATAAAAGTCAGGCTACAAGGTATGAAATTGTGCACCGTGATGATTACAAATGCAGGAGCAAAGGGCTGATCCAGTATTTTCCATAGTCGACAATTCAACTCGATCTCACATAGGAGGCGTTTTACATGTTGTAAAGGACTTAGGGCGGTCAAGAAATCCACTGAAAGAAGCGTATCGTGGACTGGTTCCTAATATTGTGGGCAACACCGCAAGCTGGGGTGCTTACTTCTTTTGGTGAGCAATACAATGTTGAGATTCTTTTATCAAATCATGCGCTAATGGGCACAGGTATGAAAAAATAAAAATTCAAGCACAGAGTTGGACGGGGAAATCTGATCTGGGTTTTTCAGATTATCTTCTAAGTGCAGGAATTGCTGGTGGCCTCACATCTCTGTTCACAAATCCAATATGGGTAATCAAAACTCGCATGCTATCTACAAATTCACAGTATTTAGGTGCATATACCAATATGCTTCAAGGGTTGAAACAGATTCAGAGAGATGAAGGAGTCAGAGGATTCTATAGAGGTTTTTTGCCGAGTTTGTTAGGAGTCGGGCAGGGAGCTGTGCAGTTTATGGTTTATGAGGAGTTAAAGAAATGGTATACCAATGAAAAATTAAGAAAGGCAAACGGGATTCTTGAGAACGCTGACGAGTTGGTGAGTTTGAGTCAGAATTTACAAATTTGTTTGTTTGTGAAATGCTAATAATCATTTGTAACAGTCTACTCCTCAGTACATCACATTTTCAGCGATCTCAAAAGTTGGCGCCACGCTGTCAATGTATCCCACACAGGTTATCCGCTCGCGACTACAGCGTTATGACGCAGATAATCTGTACATGTCCATGAGAGACGTCATTGTGAAAACTGCCAGAGACGAGGGTTTTCTTGGGTTTTACAAAGGGTATGTGACAACTAGTTGCAGAGTGTATCTATTACAGTATTAATTAATATTCAGACTGGTTCCCAACTTGTTTCGCGTTGTACCAGCAACATGCGTGACATTTGTTGTATATGAACATACCAAAGCATTTCTGAATTCTGCTAGTTACTAGTTATTTTTTCATACGTATTGTTGGTTTTGGGTTATGCATTCACATTCGGGTAGGAAGACATTGGAGCAGCGGATAATGGACAATAACAGACCACATTCAATCATTTGCATACTGAGGAGCGGCATTTTAATCAGGGCCGTTGACAATCAGATCAGGCTAATAATTCAATCGAGGGTCTCACTATTTTGATGTACATAATTTGTCTATAATTTTCACTTTTGTAAAAGTACGTCGTGTAATATGTAATGAAGTCGTAACGGCTTTTGAAGAGGTTGCAGACGTTACGTCATAAATTAGCTTTGAGTTCATGTCGATACGTTTGATGTCGATATGTCGACATTTTCTTCCTTGATGTTTTTGTAGTATTGACTTGGAAACCTGAAAGAACGAGCATTAGTGGAAGCTACGATTGGTTCAATAGTGGATCCGTTAGAAGGACCAGCATTGAGTGGGAGCGCGGTGGGAGAAAAGTATACTCGCAATCCATTGTTGTTTACATCCACGGCACCAATATTCGTCTTGCCTACACACTTGTCTGAATCAGAGTATAATTTGACAATTACTGCTCTCCAACAACACGGCGCAACAGTAGTAACTTTAATAGAGAAAGCAGGGTTGGTACTTGCAAATCTCGAAAGCCCCTTTCGGTTTGCTATGGAGCTTCGACGACGTGGGTTTGCATTAGCTCAAAATGCTACGACTACATTTGCGAGGCTTGCGTGGGCTCAACAATGCATGATACATAATGAAATCGTGAATATAAAGAAATACTCGACTCGAATTGCACCGTCGGATTTAGTTGATTCCCCTGGAGTTATGGAAGATATTGCTGTTGACACACCAACAAAGCCTTCGCGTGGCCGTCCGCGGAAGGTCAAAGTTGAATCCTTGTCTACGGATGGATCTGATTCTCCAGAAGTCAAACGGCCTACCAAACGCAAGAAGCTTACATCGACATCGACATCACGCAACGCGGGAAGTATAGCCAAAAGCGATCCTTCTTTCCCAGAACTCGACGAGATTTATTTACGAAAGTATTCATGTTGTCGTCCTCATCCATTGATATGTCCGAACGAGAAGCTTTCGGATGAATTCAAGAAGATACGACATCTAAGAGATTTAGAAGGAAATGCAATTAGCGTGCGTGCATATTCGACAGTTATTGCTGCAATTCGATCATATCCTTACGAAATAACCAGCGAGAAAGAAATTGAGCGACTTCCTGGCTGTGGGGGTAAAACCATGACGCTTGTGAAGGAATTTCTGCAAACAGGAAAAATAGCAAGTGAAACTGATAAATATAATTCGCCACAAGTGCAAGCTGCTGAACGACTGTTTCAAATATGGGGTGTCGGTGCTAAAACAGCTTCCGAATGGGTTAAAGTGAAAGGCTGGAAATCTGTTGAAGATGTTCGACGTCATGGGATGAGTTCATTGAGTAGAGCACAGAGAGCTGGAGTTCATCATTATACTGAATTTACAGTAGAGTGAGTAAAATTGAATATCTACGCGGTGGCAGAAGCTAATAGTTACTTGATGCAGTTTATCGCATGAGCAAGTGCATGGGATTGAAGAAATCATACGAGATCATGCAATGGCTATTAATAGCGATGTTCAAGCCGTGGTCTGTGGCTCATATCGACGCGGCAGAGAACAGCATTCCGACGTTGATATCGTATTGTCGATTCCAAACAACAAGCCTGGTGAACATTGTAAATTTCTCCACGAACTAGTCAAACGGCTTCAGAAAGCAAATCTTATTAGTGAGGTTTTGACAGTAACCAACGAATCAGAAAGACGAACTGGTGACTTGATTGACTTGGCTTTGGTGGTTTGGTCCACGATCCCGAACAGCAAAGAGGCGTTGCGCCATCACCGAGTTGATCTCATTTGTGCCGACTGGAAGGTTATCGGCCCCGCAATTGTCGGCTGGACAGGTATGGCACCAGTTACCCCAGATTTTTTTGTGGCGATTATCGGAAATCTGCTAACATCACAATTACTCGATTTAGGCGGAACAACGTTTGAGCGCGATTTGCGACTTCAAGCAAGAGATCTTGGATACAAATTTACGTCTGGCGGAATTTTCGATCGCAAGACAAACAAACGGATCGATGTATCAGCGCCATCGGTAGAAGCTGCGGAAAGGCGTGTGTTTGAATTTCTCAAGCTACCGTATTTTGATCCGGAGTTGAGGAATACGGGGTAGGATGAGGTGCACGTTGCCGGTGTGCCACTTCATTGTTCTATTTCTTAATTCTACGACATGAAGAACAATAGCCGTAAACGGAAACTCTTTGACTTAGCGTCCCAACGTGGTAGTCAAACAGCGCAAATGTAAAATCGATAAATCAGCATTAGACGGTTACAAAGTTCCAAGTGTAAGTCCGACTACGAAAGCGGCAGAAGCAGAGAACGCGGCCGGGGAAATGGTAGGTTTCCGGTGACTCCGACGCCGACCTCTCTCCGAGTTCTGAAAGTAAGCAAGTCCGCAGAATCTCCGAGCTGGCGACACTGACCTCTGCAATCCTCGTAGATTTTGATAATGGCGCTTTCTCGGCCAATTGGTAATGTTTGATTACCACGAAACAAAAGTCCTCATGCTGCGGTGTATTTTCACTTCCATGCGTAGGTAATTAACTTGCGTAAATGTATATACATTTTGTCAGTGCACGGGAAACCGACGACAGCTTTTATAACCAAATTAGTGTTTTTGATTAATCTGGTATTTAGCCTAGTATATTATTGCCCAAAATCAAACAAAGAAAGACAGGTTATTTACTTCTGATTTTTACACTTCTACGCGCGCGTCCGAGGCGCTTCCGATGGCGCACAGCGGGGGAGGGGAGCTTAACGCACGGAGCACTTCAACGATCAACGGAAACAACCGGCTGCGCGACCTGAGTTGCTACTTTTTGATGGACATAAAAAACATCAAATGCATCTTTATACCGAAATATCAAAACAGATTGTACATGCTGCAATAGGTATGATATTGAATTGTAAGAAAGCTCATACACTTGCCACGCCGCAGCCAGCTTAAGCGACAGACAGCAGATGAAGCCCATCTCGTCCAAAAACCTTAAAATAAATCTATTCTGGTGCTCAGCATACATCACTTTGCGCTGTCAAAGCTTGTAACTTTAAGTCCATATTAGTATGCGGCTCATTTATGACATCAGGGACACTCCTGTTCTCCGACCACTCACAAAAATTATTATTAAATGTTTGGTAAAACTGTGCATTGCAAATCACATAAAGCAGTAATACTTTTTTTGTAGACTGTAGAAATGACTCAGACCCGTTTCTTGGGATAAGTAAAGTGCAGATTTAGGCGCGTAGCGGGCTTAGATTCGCATCAAGATTAACGTTTCGGCTCCCGACCTAAAAAAAAGTCTTAAACTTGGCCACCATTTCCAACCCAGCCCGCCCACTTCCTTATCAGCACCCTTTCTCCCAGCTTTTCTCAATAATGATTCGGGGAATTCAATCGGCGCAATCAGGCTCTATGAGCTCTGTTCGACAGTGTACAAGGTTGATTCTCAGGAAAAGCGTGAAGTCGTGCACTCGATCATTCTCAAGTGAATTTCCAGAGACACCATACAGCGTATTACACAACTTCCAAGACGTCGCTCCCTCTTCCGTTCTCTCAAAGATTAATGAGCAAGACCGTATGTTTGCGGAAATCTCACGCATTCAATCTGAACATTTGACTGACAGATTTCTATTATTTTTGATCTAGACCGAGAAACTGTTGTTGTTCTTGGCTCTGGGTGGGGCGGATTCAATATTCTTCGAAATCTCGATCCTCAGTTCTACCGCTGCATTGTCATCTCACCTCGTTCGTACTTCGTGTTCACTCCTCTTCTAGCATCCACTGCTGTTGGAACTCTCGAGTTTCGAGTTGCTACTGAGTCTGTTCGAGACAAAGGCAAGGGATGGCGTAAATTGGAAGACGCATGGGATTCTCTTTTCCGTGCTTTGAAGCTCAGAACCGAACCCGCTGATAGCGGTTCGCGAATAAGTCGAAAACGAGCCACTGAGTTAGCGTTGCCCAATCTCGAGCTTGTGCAGGCTGTCGCAAGATCAGTCGACCTTGACAAGAAGGAGATTACAGTTCTTGCTCGGATTGAGGGTGTAGATCCAAATGAGAGTTTTAAAATCCCATACGATAAACTTGTGATTGCTGTCGGTAGTTATTCACAAACTTTCAATATCAAAGGAGTCAAAGAGCACGCCTTTTTCCTCAAAGATGTCGCCGACGCTCGAAGAATCCGTAAACGAATTCTGGAAAGTAAGTATTTCAACTCGCAGACAGAAGTATCAGTTAACATTCTTTCAAGGATTCGAAGCTGCAAACTTGTTTGTAGTTCCGGAGCAGCAAAAGCGTGAACTTCTCAACTTCTGTATCGTTGGCGGTGGCCCCACTGGAATCGAATTTGCAGCAGAGTTACATGACCTTATTCACGACGATATGAAGTACTATTACCCATCGCTGATGCCATATGTTCAAATTACCATTTTCGATGTCGCAAAAAAGATTCTTGGGTCATTCGATACTAAATTGGCGACATATGCCGAAAAGTACTTCTCAAGACAGGATATCAATATACGAACAGAAGTTGCAGTACACGAAGTTGGAGCAGAGACTCTGAAACTTAAAAACGAGATGGGGGAGGAGGAAACGATGAAATACGGACTTCTTGTTTGGTCGACTGGTCTCGCTGCCAATCCATTCGTCGAGGCAATGCAGGGTGTTGTCAAAGATAAACGCAACAATCTCGTGACCGATGATGAATTACACATAATGCGTACTCCGGCCAACGCTAATGAGAGCGAAATTGCTGACCCAGACGTATATGCTTTAGGAGACTGTGCACAGATAAGAAGACAGAGATTGCCTGCAACTGCACAAGTCGCTTCACAAAAAGCCATCTACTTGGCCAAAGAACTCAACAGACAAGGTAATGCAAGCTATCCACTTTCACATCCACCGTTTAGATTCCGAAATCGGGGTATCATGGCTTATCTTGGTGGATGGCGCGCTATCATGCAAGGAGACACAGCTGTTACAGGGTATGTAGCTTCAGATTTACAGTTTATAGCAAAAACTAACAGTGTGACAGACGAGCAGCGTGGCTTCTTTGGCGTGGAGCGTACTTGTCAATGTGTGTGAGCGTAAAGAACAAAATTCTCATCCCAATTTACTGGTAAGTTGATGCGGTTCATGCCCATTCGGTTTTCAGGCTAACAAGCGCACAGGTTTGCCAATTGGCTTTTTGGAAGGGATATTTCACGCTTTTAAACCTCTGGAAAAAAGAAGTAAGAAGTGAACAATAGTAGGAAATGCTTGATTGTTATATACTCTGTATGTAGTGCGAAGTAGATGAGGTAAATTGAGCGCATATGCACAAATTAGTGAACATACCCCAGCTTTGCAAATAAAGTTCTTAGCTTGGCCTAAACTGTGAGAGATGTGGATACAGAGAAGAATAGACTCCGTTCTTAATATAAACCCATAATAAGGTATTCACCCTAATAACTGTGAGCACAGTATTCTGGGATAGTAGGAAGTATTACTGTCAAAATAATCTGCTCTTCGATTAGCTCTTTGATAGACGATAAGTTGGGGCTTTAAAGCGACCTACACGTGACTACCATAATTCTTCAAATTTTCGTGAACTTTGCGAAAATATCGAGCCGCTCATAAGCAGTCACTGTGGACCCACCGATTTTAGGACACAGCAACTGGCTGAAGCAGATTTGAGATTAGTCTGTTGAAAAAGTTCCTTGTGCTTTACCTAAGTATAAAACGACTCTGCTAAGGTGAAAATGTCTGCGCGTCTCTTCCAGCATGTCGGACCATGCGTTCGTCTTAGCAACCCGACAAGCATAGTTGCTGCAGCTGGCCGAAGACAATTGTCTAGCACACGAGTTGTTTTAGCGAAAGACCATATGACGAAGAAGGAACGAGAAGCTGCTCGTCAAAGATTAGTAGCGAACAAGCTTGGAAAACCCAAAAAGTCGAAATTGGACCGTGTTACACCAAAGAAATCTGCAGCAGCATCAATTTACACATTCGAGAAAACAGTTGCGAATGCGAAAAGAAAAGTCGGAGGAAGTAACGGTCAATTTTCTCCTGTTCTTCCGATTTCTCCGAGTGCATTGTCGCAGCCAATAAGTTCGTTCGACAAAGAAGTTGCTCCAGGAAGCTTGGCCGTCTATTCTCGCCCGACCGTTAGAAAATTGGACAGACTCGGTGCTATCTCCCCCAAGCAATATTTCACGCTGTTTAGTGAAGCTGCTGTCATTGCTCGTGAGCAATCGATTGAGCTTGGAAAGACTCTTGAACAAGTCAAAACTGAAGGAATTAATCCCCAAAGTGTAATCTTGACCGGAAAGCCAGGATCTGGAAAGTCTGTTGTTTTACAGCAGATCATTGCGCTCGCTCAGCAAAACAGTTTCCTTACTATCAACATTTCTGACGCTGAAGATTTGATTGACGGTACCAACGACTATCGTCTAGACGAGGAGACCGGGTTATACGTCCAGCCAATGTATGCTAAGAGACTTTTAAAGAAGATCGCTACCGCCAACAATGTAGCCACTAGACAGAGGGGAATTTTTAAAACTCCTTTAACTGAGTCTTACAGTTTCCAGGAAGGTCGAAGAAGTAAAACAACTTTGATAGCTGGTGAGAACACTCTTGCGGATCTTATCGTTGCAGGAAGCAAGAGTTTCAGTCAGTCTTTTATTGCTTTGCAAGGTTTATTCAACGAAATTGAGAAGAGCAAGTAAGTTACAAATAGATGTTTTTCCTTGTTTGAGGCAGAGTAGCTAACTGTTTACAGAGTTCCTGTTTTGCTGACCATCGACAACCTCTCAATCTTTGCTGAGCACTATTTCACTAAATATCGCGCTCCTTCGTACGATTTTTTGAGATACCCTTCATTTTGGCTCAGCAAGAAAATCCTTTCCTATGTTTCAGGGGAGAGTAAATTTGCCAGTGGATTCACTGTTGCTGCTCTAGAGGGTGATGCCACTTCTCTTACCATCAAGGAATTCCTCGGTGAAGCCGAACCTTTCAACTATCTTTCACCTTTTAAGGACCGATATGATGTTCCTTTATTACAGATCTTCAGAAAGGCCCGAAAAGTTGAGGTTCCCGGATTCACTTTGGAAGAGACCTCCCGTTTGGTTGAGTACTACAAGGGTACTGGTATGATTATGCGATACGAAGAAGAAGCGAATGCCTTCACGCAGGGTCGCTCAGTTGTTGAGAACCGAATTTATGCTCTTTCCCCTCAACGACCAAACTTGGCCAATCAATTGCGACCACAACTTGTGGAGGAAGGTCGTGCTCTAGGATCTGTTGCTAGCACAACCAGAGAGGCTACTAGTGAATTTTTTGGAATCAAGCTTCACTCTGCTCCTCTTTTACGGCGTGCGAGAGCTTTGAGCATCGTCTCTCAGGCATCTCAGGATTCCGCCGAGTTAACTCCCAGCGCTCTTACTTCCGAAATCAACAAGTTTATCAGTGACGAGGAGATTGCGACATCAAGCACGCGCACTAGTGATGAAATCACACAATTGATTGAGTCTCGTGCAAACAGAATGAAAAAGGAGCGCGAAGAAAGTAGCCAAGAAAGCGCGACTGTTGCCGAAGAAACTCCTGAAGATGCCTGGAAACGTGAACAGGCTGCTGAGATTGTTGAAGAGCGGAAAAAGGAGTTCTGGAAACGTTTTGTCTGGCACAAGTACCAATGCAGTGGAAATGGAAATCCACGGGTTCTGTCACAAAACATCATTTTCCCGCTTTTGTAAATAATTTGATGATTTACTTTAAAAACAGTTTGTGTTGTTCGTCTGATCTAGATGGAGATTCTTTGTAGATAGATATGAGGTCATTTGTAATATATTGATAGTTTTGCATCAATCAAAAGATATAAACATGAATTTGAACTCAAATCGTATTGTGTTCATGTCTTACTAAAGTAGTAGTCTAAATTGGGCGAGCTCTAGGGAACACACGCTATTTTTTTTGTTTTTTTCTGGATTTTTCTGGATCGTGTACTACTTGTGTTTCAATTCCTACACAATTTTCCTTTTTTTCTCAAAAGTCAAAAGGAGCTCTAACAAACACGACTAGTGTACAACACTAATGTACAACAACTGCTTCACCTGCATGTCTGGGAGCTCTTCCACTTTTTAGAGAATAAGATTCAAGGAATAAGATTAAAGACTAGTTTCTTGCTAAAGGCGACGTAACGGAACTGAACAGCGCTTTATCTTAACTTACATTATATCTGTAAACAAGTATTGCTTTGGCAGCTGCTTAGCTGTCTTTGTTATAACAAAAATTCAAGAACATAATCAATAACGTTATAGAAACAGCTTTCAAGATTTTAAATTAGGTACCTTGTCAAATGAAATGCTTGAGTAGAGGTGAGCATCTTTTTATTATACTTTTGCTTTGTTGCGCTTAACGGTTATTTTTTAAAATTAATGTTGTTGCTCTGTATATGTTAGATCTTTAGATCAATTCATCGATGCTTCGAAATAGTGAAAATAGAGGATAAAAACAACGCCCAGACCTAATCAAACAACCCTATAAAATCGCTAAACCTAGCTGAGTCTTTAAAAGTTTTTTTATGTTATTTAATTCCAAGTTTTTTGACTTTTCTGAACACCGTTAACAAAATGTAGAAAATAACAACCCAAATGTAATCATACTTCCATCCAGATCGTACAGACCTTTACGAAAAGCGCGCTATCGATCAGATCAAAGCTGTCTTCAAGACACTGCAGTATGATTTTAAATAGTTTTTGTGTCGTCATAAAAAGTTTATTATGAATCAGTTCTTTGGTTAGTTGGCGTCTAGCCTAACAAATGGCTGCTTAAGATTAAAAAAAAATAGTTTAAACTCTTAGTTTTGCAATCAAGATACAAAGTACATGTCATTGTAACCTAAGGGAGTTCAGAAATCAACGTTGCTACATTTGGGACAACAATATGAATCTACATGATTGTTTCTCTAAAAACCATCATTCTGTCGAATTTTGAGTTGTTTTGTCTGCATCTTTTTCTTTTGCTTTATAGTCTGAAAAGTCTCACTTACATACGTAAACTAACTCCTATCCTAAAAAAGTCTTTTAATTCCATATTAGATGAGCTGCTTAAATGAGCTGTTTGCATTATTAATTTTTTTCGGTAATTAATCCTGATAATTGGTGAGACAGTAATTAATTAATTTTGAATGCAATTCAACTTCTGTTTGATTCTGAAGAATCTATGTAGTCCTTTGTTAACAGTTACAGTCAAACAAAAGTTAAGGATTCACAACAAGCAGTCAAAGAGACTAAAGAAGAACTGTACGCGCATTTATAATCACTCGATCCGGAATAACACGCCGATGTAGAAGCCTACATGAGTGATCCGTTGATCTCGCTACCTTAAAGAAAAAACTTACTAGAAGTTCGCAAATAGCTTGATGCGATATTTAGCGGTAACGTGCACGTTATCGAGCAATACGAACGCGAGAGAAAGAGGGAAAGAAACTTAAGAGTTTGACAGTATACATGTATCTCGTCAGATAATGAATGGCAAGAATGGCGGTCTGTATTAAGGGCTCTATTTTGCATTTTGTTTTACTTTTGCTATGTTTTGCTAAATGATTAGTATGTGAGTGTGGTATATGCGATGAAAAAATCTACAGGAGATTATCTAGATACTTTGGCAGACATATATTTAGTACGATACAATAAACCCACTAAACTACCTCTGAATTGACAGCTTAGAATTACTAAGAAGACATCAAGCTTTAGAATGACAGGACCTAAAATCCAGCTCTACGATAGTCATAGCGTTCATTGCGCTTTATTTTGAACAACAAAACCTGCGTAGCCAAGATTTTCCAACTGTGCATCCACCATGGCCCTGCAAAAGAAGATTGGCCATATCACATACAACGCAGACTCTCATGAAAACCATTAGTTTTTTTGTAGAGTAACGGATTTGATAGATTTAACCTTTTTAAACGGATTTAGTCTATGATCTTGGGGCCTGATACATTCACATTGTGGCTAGCCATTAAATCTCTGGTAGACTTGTTTCCCATAATGGTATGCAATAAATCTTCACACAGACATGCATACATCAATACGTTCTATTGGTATTACAGTTGCTATATGGATATATCAGTATTGATATAAAGAAGTTCCAGGCATATGAATGTTGACGACATCCATATAAGAGTTACTCAAAATAGGGTAATGCTTTGTTTGTGTTCTCTGGTCCCGTGTTCTTAGGTCTAAGGCAGATTTACCAGTTAGGAATCAACTTAGAACAAACAAAAGACAAAGAAGAAAAGAGAAAGAGAATAAAGCAACGGTAGCAAAGACAGCTTAAATAGACAATAAATGGTACTAAGACAAAAATAGAATAGTACAATAGAACCCCTCATCATAACCCTATGTGTGTAACCCTATTCATACGCAACCTTATGTCCTAATACCCTAAACTCAACACACCCTGCCTTACATCCACTGTCCAAAGTCTAAACAAAACCAAACAAAGCATACTTTGTTTCTTTCACAGTTCATTTCATCCTTCAACCAAAAATCAACTATGCCTTCAAATGAAGAGTTGCTGCGTGAAATCGAAATTCTCAAGGCCGAGAGAGACGAAGCAATTCGAGGCAGAGAACGCGAGAGGCAAGAGAAGGAA